>DWHU01000448.1:0-18977 GCA_018247975.1 Parides photinus | reverse complement strand
CATAATCAAAACAAACTTAATACTAGTAGGTTGACTGGTTAGTAGGTTTATTTATATTATTATTACTATTGTACTCAACAACTTTCAAATATTCTATTATAGAAAAGTATCAAAGCAATACTTAACAACGAATGATTAATTGGATAAACCTCCGCATCTGCTATTAAGTTTATTATGCTTATCACTCAATTTTGTATGTAATAAAAATAAAATACATAGTTAAAGAATTACCTCATTAAACCACATAAAAGAGTAGGAAGGAGAATTCTAAAGAGTTGAGAAATGATAAATTTTTCTACTTAAGCTAATCTCCTCGGTACATATTATTTCTGAAAAAAATCTTAATTTTTTTGTAATCTAACAAAGGAAAAAATTAAATCTTCTTTAAAAAATAATTAGACTTTGGGTCTGAGAAGTGCCTACAGATTCCAGAATTGAGGACATCAAGGACTTTTTAATATTATTACATAATAAGAATACTTCAAAAGTTACAAATTAAATTTTGATTCATAAGTAATTTGTTAGGGGTGATAATAGTAAATGAACTTATAATATGACAAAATACAGATTGTACAATAAAAATATATCATACTTAAACAAAGGTCTTTAAAACATGCTTTTCTCCAAAATGTAATGTTTAGGTTTTTAATTTTTTTTACTTTATGTATAATTTATTATCATCTTTAAACGTGTTATTATACGGAAATATTATTTTTAATTTTAATGTTATAAGTATATACAGTTTTTGCAAGTTTTTCCTAGTTGCTGACTAACCTCTGTGGTTTTTATGTTATTGTTGTGTTAGTGTGGTAAATATTTATTGATAATAAAAAAAAGGTAAATTAAAAAAAATCTTTTGAATTATTTAGCGTACGGTTGTTTTCTTTCAGCTATTATATTTACAATCCCTATAGTAGAAGTCAAATATTAATAACTTATAAGAAGAAAAGTTTATCAGTCAGAACATCAGAAGGTTGTTGGTGTATACTTTGTCCGACTAAATATGCTAGTTTGTGTGCATACTGGCACGGCGCTGGCACCCTTACGGTACCTGGCCAATTGTAGTACAGATGGCACATTTTGTAGGTTAGCCGCTGGCATTGGTCCGGTGTCATACCGCTGTCGTCGTGAACAACTACGTAATGCGTTGGTGTCACTGTGCCCTGATTAACCTTTTGTGACACGATAAGGAAATCGTACCTAAAAAGAAAAAAAAAAAAGTCAAAATTATTTTCATTTAACAATTTTACCAATTTTACTTGATGGTTATTGATAACCCCTATACCAATAACAAGACTAACTAGATAGTAAATTAGAAGGACCAACTTACCAATCTCTTCTAGTTATATCATGGTCCACCACTGTGCCAGGACTCGGATTCTCGAAACCAGTATTTGTCTTTAGAAATATTCTTGTATTTATACGCTTCTGCACCACAATGTATGTGAGTGTTGGTTTATAAGTTGTGCCCATAACAGAGAAGCAGATTTGCATCTGTGGAATCTCATACTGTTGGACCAGTTTCAATTGCCCATCACCGACACCATCCCTGAAACAGATCAAGTCAATAACAAAATTCTGTTAATGATAATATTTATACAGCAAAACAGTGCTCGTTGGCAGGAATTTCATATCAACTATAAAAGAACATTGTAATGTTTGAATTCTATAGTTTGACGCCAGAAATAGACGGTGCGATGGTATCCACCACTACCTAAACTATATCAAGCTACGCTGTCTTACCACCTGTCTATCAATTTATAGTCTATGGAAATAAATGGTAAATATAATTTTATAAAACTGTCTAGTAATCTTTATTGTCTGCCCTAGAGTAAATTGGTCAGGATCGAAGACTTTAAGAAAATAATGACACGATATAAGAAACGATAACAAACCTGTAGATGATAATTCTATCCGGAAGTCTGCCATTGACGCGCAAGTAATGTTTTAAAGAATCAACTAAGCAGGACTTAAGGCTGTCCACGATCTCTTGTCCTTGTTCCTGGAACACTGCTTTTGAATACCAATGGGTCATCGTTTGATTGTAAGATGCTATGAAAGCTGAAATAAATGTTATGATTTGAAAATTTTGTGGACGATATGCTGACACTCCTACTCTCATCCATTTAAAACATTCATGATCATATACGGAAAACAATACTGCTGTTATTGCAGAAGATTCGAACCAGGGATCTCCGTAAAACATTGCAAACGTTTAACCGCTGCACGAAAGAGGCACGTAAACTTACAACAAACACTTCTTTTCTTTCTGCTCGCATCGTGGTAAGAGTCGATACCCACAATCATGGCGGACTTCATAGGTATGCTTATATTCCACAGCGTACCCCCCAGTTTGCAGTTGATTTGAAGCAAAATCTTTTGTGTGATCGCGCGGACTTTCTGACTGTTCATTATAGTTCGAGCATTGATTACCTAAAAAAAGTTATTCATCACTATAAAAATATTCTTCTACAACCACCACCTACAACTAGGACTCTGGAGTATGCAGTCATAAGAAACAAATCCGAACCCGTTTATCAACCACACTGGATGCTTTTGTTATATGTTTATGAAAGCTGTTGAATCATGGTACAAGTTATCAGAAGCTCTAGCTCAGTGAGAATCAAACCTTTAACTTTATTTTTAATAAATCGTTACACATTCAGCGTACTACTACTTCACAAAATATCACGTCTAATAAAGAATTATTTCTCTTTTCTAAGTAACTGAACATTTCATTATAGTTCAGCGAATTCTCGTGAACCTGGCCAGAAGACATTACCGGGGTACAATACTTAACATATGTTAAGACGATTAATGCTATATTGTCCAGTGTGATTATTGTAAGTAGACTTAACTATAGGCACATCTTTCATACCATAAAGTTAACTAGTTGCTTAGCTCGATAAAGTTATGGTATTAGCAGTATGTATCTATCGTTGTAGGTGGATGGTCTATCTCTTACCTGCGAAGGCACGGGATAGTCAACACAGCATATCTTTTTGATAGCAGAGTATCGGTCATCTCTCTGTGTTGGACATATCGCTACTACTAACTGAAGATTGGAGGTGATGCATTTCCTCAGAGCTGCCACGTAAGCATCCGTGCGGTCGTTGGGCAAACATATTAAATCAGGGTTCGATACATTGATGCCCATTGGGCGACAGCAGCGCTTTAAAACTTCTACAAAATCCTAAAAAAATTCAAAGGGATAACTTTAATGGCATTACATAATTATAAAATACATAAAGAGTTGCTGCTGTGGTAAAATTAAGTCTTTCCCATCCTAGTAACCTAGGCAGGATCAGGCAAGTGAGCTAGGGTGCGGGCTTCAGGGGATTCCAGAGCCCCCACAAAACATCGAGGATGATGAATTTGGAGATTGAGATGGAATATATGAGTTATCTTCCACAACGATTCCCAGAAATAAAAATCTACCTCCAATAAATAGTAAATATCGTGTAAAAATATTGTTATGAACATGAATAACTATTCTGGTTTCAACAATGCTATAATCAGAAAGTTACTTGTGTAACAAAACCTGATCTTACCATTGCAAAAGTGCTAGCGAAAACGCATGGTGCCCTTGCTGATAAAGCCAGAAATAAGTGTGTAATCCGATCCAGTTGTTTTCCCTGGTAAAAGTTTCGATATAACTTTGCAGTTAATTGTGGGTAGAGCCTTGTCGATAGTAACCTTCTAAATAGATATCATCGCAGCTAATATGTTTACCGCCACATAGTAAAACATTATGCAAGGCACTGTATCAAATACAAATATGGAGATAAACAGACAACTCCTTGCATTTCAATGTGGTGTACCGTTTATCATTATGACATATCATGAGGTGAACGTTAGTCTTGTCTCGTTGATTTAGATATTTGTAAATGCGAAAACTTATCCTAATTAAAATTTACTGAACTTACAGCGGTGACTTTTTTATCTCTGTCCGTAAACAGTATCAGCCATCGCAATATATCCACAGACTGCATCACCACATTCCTGGATACCTCAGCATTCCATTCTGCATTGGGTTTTCCTGGTACCTTGATATTGTTACCGAAGTACAAAGTCTCGGGAGGTAACGTCCTCGCATTGATATCTATTGTCTCTTGCGCCAGGCTGAGACCCCAGCCCTTTAGACGGTTTCTCGCCGTCTCATTTTCCAACACGTTTTGGATGTACTAAAAGACAAGTTACTATTACAATATAGTATAGTAGGAATATAATTATAAATAAAGAATCCACTTAATGTTCCCAATAGTAAATTTCATTTTTCCACATTAGTTTTACCTTTTTAAAAGCAGCATGGCGCTGGTTAGGCGTGATACGTGTGTACGTGGCGACATCTTTCATCAGACGGAAGTTACTTCTTTGATCATCTGTCAGACCAGTAAGTTGACACAACTCTGGCACTAAACATATCATAAACTCTGTTACCCCCTCAGTACCGGGTAATCGCTTCGTGTCCCTGTATAAGAGCAAAGGTACTAAATCTATCTTTTGCAAAACTAAATTGTAAGCCTTTATTAAACTAAGCATATCACGATAATACACAGTATGTTTATTCTGTGTAATTCGCACTGTATTTAAAGGTTGAGAGCTGAAGGTACTCTGTGATAACAGGACTTCCTGTCACCTTAGTATTCACGTAACCGAAATGCAGGTCATATACATTCAACCATAACGTCAGGTGATAAATAGTTAAAATCAAATGCGTTCAAAACAAATCTTTACATAATTGTCATATGAACTAAAACATTCTTATAATGTTTTTAAATAGTCCACAGTAAAATCTAATAATTGGAATTTTAAAAGGCCTGGCGAATTGCTTTTTATTTCTACTAGAATATTGTATATCATGAAATCAATCACCAAAACATTAATAAACAGGTAATTTTCTCACAATGCACTGCCAAAGAATAAACAGGAAGATTATGCTTGATTGACTCAGTCTATGTATTTGTAAATTTGTTTGCAATATCTTTACATGAGTTTACTATGTATGCACAATTTTACTATAACTTAGCTTATTTTTATCCTTAATGGACGACTTGAATTATTTTACTCAAAATTTTCGAACAAATAAATCTAATAAAAATAACGGTCACCTGGATATAAGCATAGGTTGATCCCAATCCATTATATCAATACCATAATTTTTTTTGTAGTAGTCAATAAAAGAAATCTTTACTGGTTTTCCATTTTCCATCTTCTCAAATGTTGAACGCGGAGTCATTGTGTCATCGATACTGTCAACTCTAAAAGCAAATTTTTTATGTTTATTGGACTTGTAGTTAATATCATTTTCACTTCATATCAAGACTGGGGATCGTCAGCAGCCACTGGATAATGGAGGCAATATAACATTTATTATAGTTATTACAATTGGGTCTTACGATAACTTACCGAAACAATTTCTTATTGTAAGTAGTCATTACAGAGCAACCAATGAGATTTTCAGTCATAGCCCGCTTCCAATTGGCTCCTTCTCTTTGTACCATATCCTTTATAAAGGATAAGACTGTTTGTGTGCGCAGGACGCGGTGCGTGGAGTCAAGTGTTAACATAAGTCCTCCTTCGTATTCATCCACTGCTGTAACATATCTGTAATATTTTTAAAGTTTGTTATTAGTTTGTATTTGTTAGAGAAAAATACAACTAGTACATATTTCTTAAAGATGATAGTTTGAAACAGTTTTATTTTATCACATCAAAACAGTTTTATGTTAATCTAAGGTATCCATCATTTAGCCCAGTGCGGTGTGCCAATGTCATTGGCATGTTCTCTGAGCATTGTTTATAAATTTTCAAGTAATCTTTGCAAAAAACCATGACAATTAGAAAAGTCAAACATGGCTAGTTTCCATATATGCTAATGTAAGAATACCAGATATATGCCCGACTCGTTCCTGTATTATAATATAATAATAAAAGGGATTGTTCTCACCCGGGCCATACTTCTAGCTTATGCTGTGGAATTTGTATTGCAGCATGCTCATTGAAATGCTGGCGTCCGAATCTGACCAGCTGCAGGTCTTTCATTATACTTTTAAAGAGCACATTATATATGTGTATCATTTCGCTCAAACGACGCGTTCTCCGGAACGTTATCTGGTAAGATTTAAAATTATTTTACACACACATTGTGCTCTACATTTATTCTGTATTTTGAGAATACATTCACATATCTAGTGTTATAAGCTGAAAGTTGAATGGATGATAACTTACTCTAGAATTACTTCTATGAAAAACTGCCACCACCACCACAGAAAATGAAAGCTTTTTTATTTTAATTAATACACAATAAAGATTGACTCCAATTTACATCACAACTAGAAAAAAATAGCTCTGTATTGGTTGACACATCGAAAAAGAGAATTATTTCAACCTCTTTTCCACTTTCAATTTATTAGAATTACTTAGAAAAGCAACAGTATGCCCTATATACTGAAGAAGTGCTAGTGCCCCATACTCACTGATCTTGAGCTTATAGTAAAGGAAAATTGAACCAAAAACTATTATGCCCCGAGAATAAAAATTATCATGGAGATATAACATTCATCAACATGCCGTTAGACTGTGATGTATAAATGATCAGAACAGTCTTTTTGTACGAGATTACTCAGAGTTTCATAATTAAAAGCATTCAAAGTGCACTATGTTAAGCACGTTTTTAATGTGAGTATAGTTTTTTTACTCTTTTATACGATTATTTATTTAAGTATATTACATTTTACCTACCGAAATGTTAATTTTACTGTTGTCATACGGACTGGTCGAAACGAGTTGAGTTGCTTCTTGCGGAAGCATGTGAGGAACGTATAGTGTTGTGCCGTCAAAAGTTTTATTTTTGAAGTGATGGTTGTGTTCTGTATTCAGAAAATAATTTAATTATCAGCAAACAATAAGACAAAAACGACGTTTGCACGCCTGCAAAAATATGGCACAAGTTAGTCACATAAGCTGCTTCATATTATGCTTAATGCCTTAAAATATATGATTTAATAAATATTTTTTTTTCAATGTAAACATATTTAACTTACCATTTAATAATTTAAAACAAAGTTGCTTATAGTCTTGCTCAGGTTCATACTTTACTTCATATTCAAATACATTATTCTCCTCAAAGTTTAGATAGATAAAATTAGCAGTCACTTCACAAGGTGTCCCTGATTCACCTTTTTTTATAACCGGTGGAGTATCTTTTACTTCTCTCTGAAAATGTTAGTTATAATCAAAACAATATTATTGTTTTCACTGTGAACTTAGGTCCATGTACAATCAGAAGTGTAAGTTGACGGTTGTCTCTCTTGACTGAGAAGGACAATGGATAGACACATAATATCTAGTCACAATGGTAATCTGTGGTGGTATTACAAACGAAGATCCCACGATTCCACCAAACATTGAAGATGACATCTGAGGATTTTTTAATACGTGAAAAAATCTCAACATAAACTTTCGACATTATCGCAGATGTCAGAGTGTCTTTCCGAATATCACTTGGGTTAACTTATAAAATTTTCGTCCATTCTTAGTTCAACAACCATTACAAATGAAAACATCAATAATTAAATATCTATACGTGCTTGCAGTTTTGAGTATCCTTTATCCATCTTCAAGTACTTTTTTATTATTTGCTGTCTATACTGCTTAGTAATTATTATTATTTTTTTTAATACATTTGCTTAACTTACAAAAAATTTATTTTTTCCAACTGTTGATGCCTGTGTTGATATGGTACTTTCAGCCATTTTTTGTATTACTTCATCCACATGCTTCTTCCCAACTTGTGTTTCTTTCTGTGCCATTTGAGCTTTTCTATATTGTTATAACATTACAATAGACTATTAAAAATTATATCATATTTAAATTAAATTGTAAATTTTTATTTCTTATAATAGACTTCCTAAATTATTAAAGAGCATTTAAATTAACTTACATATTTAGTAATAGCTTAATTCCCCTCCCGGCACCACCTTGTGTAGGCGGGCTAGCATCTGTTGCTGGTACTAATGCTGCTTCTGTTGCCAAAACCGATTATTCTTAATATTGATTATGCTGTCCACTAAATATTTAATTAATACCTTCAGCAATCAAAAATAAAATTCAAAAATCTATACTAGCTTTGTCAGAAATACTTTAGTATCCATTATTTACAATGAAGTGCAACGTTGTTCCAGTCAGTATGATTTAAAATAATCTATCATCATCATTTATTAAAAATCGAATGGTTTGTTTAATGCAGTATTAAACCATTTTTAGTAACATTGTAGTGTTCCTCTTTCAATTCCAAGGCCACATGTCCCAAATCTAGCTAGTCATCAACCCTATAATGTATAATTCTCATCAAACAGCTTTGCTGTTCAGGCTATCCACATTTAAGCGAGTCTACATTCCATCACCTACACTGTAGATTCTGCAGATTTAATATTACTTAAAATCTTTTGAAATTGAAGTCAATCTACAAGAAAGTTTAAATCCCAATAGAAGACTATCAAAAGTATGTTAATTTGTTGTTATAATATTAAATAGATACATACACATTCAAAACAGGTTTGCAAGAAAACAGAAAAAAAATACCAAACCAAGACTCCATAAGTGTGATAATTTCAAACACATACTATTTCCTGGAACTGATGAAGCAGAGAATATGCACATGTGCATGGTACACAGACACTGAGTGTTAAAAAACACTTGATATCTTGTACATTAATAAGACATGTAATGGAACTTGTGTTGGGAGTTAGAAATTAATAAAAAAATTCTCTCTCATTAGAATGAAAGAGAATTTTTTTATTAATTTCTGTGAATAGTAGTGTGAACACAAATCCGATATATGTTTGTTGTTCTTATATCAAGATGACTTTAGATGAAAATACCTCTAGGCTTCTGTTGCATTTTTGATAACATCATTGCAGCAACTCTGCCTCTTCCCCCTATTGTAGTTGCAGATGAAGTTATGGCTGAACTAACCTGAAAAACATGTTATTTATTGATACATAACATGTTCAAAATAAATTTTAACTCATACAAGTTTATTTTAGTAAAACTTAAGTGATAAGAATAGAAAACAGCCAGAACTGAAAAAAAATCATGTTAATGGTTGTACAGACTTTTATACTAGAGGTTCACTATTATAACATAATAGAGTAATGAGATTTAACATCTTATTCCCAGAGAGGACAAGCACAATATGGTGCTATGTGTATCATCTTAACCAGCGTTACTTTTTTATTGACCGGCGTATCATTGACCATCAATGATGAAACTATGAAGCCGTGATAGCCGAGTGGTTTGGGACCTCAGCCTCCGATTCGGAGGTCGCGGGATCGAATCCAGCGCGCACCGATGACTTTTCTGAGTTATGTGCGCTTTAAGAAATTAAATATCACTGGCTTTATCTAGAAATTAAATATCTAACCCGCACTTGGCCAGTGTGGTGGATTATGTCCAAAAACTCTCTCCATTAGGAGAGACGGTCCCGAGTCCTAACAGTGGGAACATTCAGAAGGATGTAAAAAAAAAATTATCATTGACCATCAAGTAAAATTCTCACTTGTTTCATCACTTCATTAAATAATCACTCTGAAATTGTAGAACAAATTCTGCTGTTAAGATGAAAATTAAAAGTTTAAATTATACCATCAATATGAAATATTACTAAAACTCTGCAGCATAGTGTGATAGTAGTATAATAACATATCCTATCTTCACAGAGATGGGCCAAGATTTCCTGTTAGTAGTTAAACCTTATTGTATTTCATACTGCCACCATAATATAAAAAGAAGGAAAGTAAAATAAACATATTTAATATTGTAGTTACAGATAAACATGCCTACATAAGTGTAGCACCTCACCCACCCCCATGTCAAATTATAGCATATTACATGATGTATTTTTACACAAATTTAAACTATGAGACACATCAAAAGACATATAGCAAAATTACAATTTCACAATTTTTTCCTTGACTAATATGGTTTTGAAACTAATACTTTCAGTTTATTTGTAATACAATTTTTAAATAACATTGTAATATCCTCACAACACTAGGTGCAACACTAGGGCCCGGAGAAGGTTCTGAAGACGACTCCTCTGATGATTGGACTTGTTGACCAGTCTGAGCCTTTAACGCCTGTAACAAAGCTAACCCACGCCCACGGCCCCTGTTTTGTTCCGCCATCGTATCTAAAATTGAATACAAAGTATAAAAAAGTACGAAATATGATTACGCGCCAATTCTTACTAAACCACAATAAACAACAAACGACTAAATACATTAATTAGCATATTGTGAAAGATACAGTTCTTATGAAACAAGATGAAATTGTTAATACAGAAAAGGGGTATTATTAAAAAACAATTATTAAACATGTTTTTGGTGTAACTAGGATTATTGTAAGTATTTGTATAAGTATTATTTTAAATATGGTACCTCCAAACTACATACGTACCTTTATAATTTTGTTACAAGATATCTAAACTGCCAAAAAATTATTTGTTATAATATTCTGTTCTAATTACTTACTTTTAAAATCAACAACGATGTCAAAGTAAAACTTTGGCGAATACAGATTATATTCATTATTTCATTTTACAGAATATTAGTAGGTAAGGGGTCGATGTGAATGACATTAAATTATTTTTTAAAGTAAGTCATTAAAAAAGATCTTGTTTTAAAAATTATGGTACATATTTAAATTTCATAGTTTTATAGTTGCGTCAAACAGAAACAACGAACATTAACATTACTAAAATGTTCGTGCTGAAACTATCTAACAAAAGAACATGTAGGTACAAGGTAAAAGCACTTTTACATCATAGGTTATATGAACATAGTTCTGCAACTTCCCATTCTAGTTGGGGTTGGTATAATAGTACTAAATGTGTACAAATAATAAAGTAAGCATTTTTCCTGATAAAATTATGCTATTCTTTCCGCTCTTCACGAGCAATAACCAAAAAAGTCCCTAGTGTCAGCCTCGCGGAAACCACCTTCTTTATGACTTCGGCACAGCTCCAAACGTGATATAAAGTCACAGCCTACAAAAAGTAGCCCCAGCCCGGTGATTAATGCTGCACCCACACTACTGTTCTCTGCTCAACCCTATGGTTGACTGGTCGAGAATACCCTTTGGCATTAAGTACGCCTTTTTGTCCATTTTGTGTGTGCGAAAAAAGTTTTTTAAATAAATAAATAATAAATAAAATAAAGCAGCGCCCCGAGCCGAGGTTTCTGAGGAAGCCTTCTTACACTGCGACATAAAAGGGAGTAGGATAAGGCCGGGCACACTCCGTGTCTGGCCCTCCCATGTCGGACGCCGTTATTTATCCCCTTTTTCGTCAGTCAAGTGGATATCAAGATCTGAAAAAAATAGCCATTCGCCATGAAGGGTGAGAGCGTTCATGGCGAAGGTCAAATACCTCGATGTTACTCTCTACACCAAATTAAACCTAATCGTCCATATTCGCAAAGTAGAGAGCAAGTCTACCTAAGTAATGTACAGGCTTTATTAATTTTTATGCAAACAGAGCAAGCTCTCTGAGACAAATTTTACCTTCAAAATGTATGCATAAGACCAATAATGTCGTGGTCATTGTAATTTTCGCCCACAGAATCGATGCGCGCTTGCCAAGAGAAGGCTCCACCCAATATAGGATCCTTCAACAAATACTTTTGTTAGTCAAGAATTTTATTCTCATTTAAAAAATCTATATGATTTTTTAAAACATGTGTAATAAAACCATAAGAGACCTAAAACAATTTTATTCCTAATTTTAAATATTAACATTAACAAAATGTTATAAGCAAAACTAATGCTATTACAAACATCATCTATACATATTTATATTAAAAAAATAAATTATTATTTTCACTTCTGTTCATTTTTCTCTTGACTTTTAATGTGCTCAAATTCTTTAAATATTTTTTCACTTAGCTTCTCTCCTTCGTCATCAATTTGTTCCACAGCCAGCACTTCAGGAATATAAAATTGCATCATGTTTTGTACCTAAAATAATAAACAACTTGTTTTAATTCTAATATGTACTTACATAAAACTGCACTATAAATGTTAAATAATATTTTGTGTCAGTTATAACTTTAAATGAGACTAACTCCATTTTTTAAAGTTACAATAGAACTTGGACAAGAAGAACATGATCCTTGCATTTTAAGCCTCAACACTCCATCTTTGAAGTCAACAAATAAAACATCGCCTCCATCTTCTTGAACTGTTGGCCTTATTCTAGTATCTAACAATTCTTTGATCATTTGAACAATTTCATCATCATCTTCATTTATTTCTGAAATTATTTAACAAATAAATAAAATGTCCTTTCAGTTTTTGGGTTAAATAAAATTGAAAATGTTTGCTTATTATTAAAATACATTTAATTTTGCATTGATATAAAAACTTTGTTTTTATATTTTCAATGATTATATCTTATTTTTACATTTTAGTGAGACATTCATAAATTGTAAATAGGTAATAATAGCCAATCGCAAAATCTGAATTAAAGACAATATTAAAAATTATCCATGTACAGAAAACTTTCAGTTGGTGTAATTTTCTTAGCACAAAGTGGCACCACATGTTTTATTCTTAAATTTAAGTAAAAAAGCAACATGAGAAGCTAAAAATAACCTTTTAAAGAATTACATATTGACAAAATGTATTAATAAATAAATCTGCATTCATTATTATTGATGATTTTTTTTTTCCCCAGAATGAAAAATCTTGTTATCTTGAAGGTACAAGAAAAATAAAATAACTTACGAGTGTCCCCTGAAGGTTTAGCATCTGTTACAATAGGTAATCCACTAGCAAAGAAATCCATTATAGTAGCAAATATATCAGGTTTAAGTAATTTCCACTCGACATCATCATCTTGTTTAGTAACAGTAATAAAATCAGAGCCAAAAAATACTGCTCTTACACCATCAATTCGAAATATCATTTTAGCTAAAAAAATAACTATTACTGTATTTTTAAAAATAAGAATTGTGAATATGCAATAATAATTTTACTCAATTTATGTTATAGTAACACCTAACGAAATTTTTAAAATTTGTTTTTACACATGAACATTTTATATGTTTGTGTATTTCAATCATATTAATTGTTCATTGGCTTCATAACAGTTTAGTATTATCTATCACATGAAAGCATAGTTTTAGTAACTGTCTCAAATCATTGCAAGTTCTAAAAAAAATCTGATGCAAATATGATATTGAATACCTAAAGGACTGCACTGGGCTGACCCAATGTTTGGAAAATCAATGGTTTGTCCTGGTTCAAGAACTTTTGTGCCAGGTAAAAACTTTAAACTATTTGGATTTGGCGTATCTTGAGTTTGGATAAACATTGATCGACATTGACAGGAGTTAATTATTGGAGATTCTTTTCGAGTTTTGAAGCCAATAGGGTTTTGTGTCATTCCGCTGAAACGTTTAGTTTGACAATATCTGAAAAAAATAAAAAAATATGCAAATGCATATACAATCAGTCACTCGCAATCGTTACATTTAGTAGTAAAAATTATAATACCGGTAAGCTGTGTCTTGGTATAGATAGCGACAAGGATATCCTTTTCTAAGAATTTTTAGTGAATTTCTCAACATAATTAAAGTTGTTATGTAGTAAATACAGTTTCTAAATAAAATAAAAGTTTTCTACGTTCTACCAAAATTATGATAGAAGCTGTAATGTCATAAAATTTTTTTAATGTGTGTGTAACGGCTGTGGATTTCTTACGTACAGCCTAAAAACTTTAAAAAGAGTACAACAATTTTTTACAATGTTACAGCAAAACTTTCATACTTATAGGCTAATAGGGGGTTACGTCATAATTTTTCATTTATCAATTTATTTTGAGAGGTTTGGATTTAATCATAAGCATGTAGTTTTGAATATTTGGAACAGCGAGCAGTGACATTAGGAATCAATGTCGTAGTGAATTTTTAAATGAAAGAAAATATGCTAATATTAGGCTCATAAAGGTAATAAAAAGATTTTTTCAGTACAGCCATGATTGCGCTGTAGTTACCTTTTGTATAGTAATTTATACAAATCTATCAATTGCATAGTTACCGACGAGAATTGAAGTGTAGAGTCAAGAAATATTAGTTACATAGGAAAATTGTAAACATTATACTTAATCTTATATCCCATTGGTTATCTTTCCTTTTTTATAAAAATCAGGCTAGGGCTGATTAAAACATTTACGATGTTTATTTTTCTCAAATACCTGTAATTTGCAGCCACCCTGCAGGGTCACTTTGAGCTAGTCTCGCGACGGCTATTTAATTTATTCTTTGCTTACTGTGTGTGTCCAGATGACGGTTATTACGTTTTGGTCACATCAAAATCGAATGTTTCAGGATTTATTTTTAATAAATACTATTTATAGGAAAGTTTAATAAAAAACGTTAATTAAAGGTTTTAAAAATAATCATTGATTTATTATTCTTAAAAAAAATAGGAATTATACAAAGGTACAGATCATGTTTACATTATTTAATTTTTTTTTTACATACATATTAAAGTATTTTTTTATATCTTTATTATTATATGAATATAAACAAAAATGTAATTATAGACTTCATGGCTACACTAAGCTATAATAGTTTTAACTTATATATTATATTCCCAAAATAAGTTGCAAAAAGTTTTCTAAATTGCAAAAACAAGTATTATTTTTACATATTTATATTTATTGGACATCGTCATAATTTTTTATCCCATTTTAACTTTAAAGTTTTTTTAATAAGCGATGGTGATAGTTGATACTTATTTACTTCTTTATGTAGCTTTTCCAAAAAAATTATAAACACTTATTCTTATCCCACTTCAATTTAAGTAATTATTTTTAGTGATTACTGTATTAACCAATATAAATTTCAAAACATAAACTTAAAAAAACCATTTTCTTTTTTCTAAAAGTTCCAGATTTGATCTTTGAAACAGAAGCATCACAATTTTCCTTACGCTGTAATAGTTAAATAAGCTTTATCGCATGAAATTTATACAATGAATGAACAAAATTATATATGAATTTGTCATAATATACACGATTCTCTTGAGATTAAACTCATTATACCGAACACACTTCAACTTGTCCATATTGGATGTAGAACCAAGAATAGAGCAAATTATATCATAGACGTCTATTAATTCTCATTTTATTTACGGATCGCATTGACACACGCAACAAGATGGAAATAAAAACCAATCCATGAATATACCGGCGCAGTCGTTACTGGGGTCGTAAGCAAGTAACCGATGCCATTTATATTTCTGTTCGCAACTGCAGTCACCTGAACATCGCGATGTCGATTTCTTGCTGAAATAAACAAATAAAAAAGATTAATAGTTAATATATTGAGATGACACAGACTCCACAAGAATGCCCAATGTTACAAGATCTCCGAGGCTTAAGGTGTCATCTACGACGTTTTTATATTAAAGATGATTAATCTTCTTTGATACGAAATGTTTCTGATGCTTTGTATTTTTAAAATAATAAGACCCCATCCAGCTTTACGAGTAGAGAAGAAATGTTTAATCAGAAAATATCACTTAAACAAAATAAACTATTTTAATTTATATATTAATTGATATTATATATTAATTTTCAATTAAACAAAATATAGCGAAGAAATTTTGTTCATCTAATATCTAAAGTATAACTAACCAGTCTAACAAGACTTCACGCCCACGCTTTAACAAAGGACGAAAGACTAGTTTAGACTTTACCACGCCCCATTAGGCAGTAGTGATAAAGATTTCTGTTCCAAATATAACTACTTCGACTAGTTTCAAATTTAATTACTATTTTATATGGCGTAAGTCAATGATTACACAATGTGGATGACATTTTGGAAACTAGATCAAGATTTTGTCTTGGAAATATAAGTGATTAATATGTGTATACATCGTGACCAGATATTACAAATTCTAGAAAGCAGTAATATAGCTGCGACGGATTGTTAACTTTGATTAAATTTTTATTACTGTTTTCAGTATCAAAATAATAGCTTTATTTATTATAAAATATTGTGTGTCTGTTATACAGTCCATAATTATTGATATTGGTTTTGTTACCTGCATACTTCCTGATGTATAGCTTGTTCGAAGTGCATTGTATTTACTATAGCTCTGACCTTCTTCGCCGAATTTAACGCCCAATAAGGAGTTATTATTTCCGTTTTGCTTTGACACGCGTCAATTCTGAAATTAAAACAGATAATTTTTATTACAATAAACAGAATGGAATAGACCATCAAAGTACCAGTGGTTGAATGTACCATACATACATTGACTTTAAGAACAAAACTAGCAAGATATACTAGTAGTAAATGCTGAATATCAATCTTCTTTCTTATGGCAAATTAATAGATGAAAAGTTTTTAATTATTATTAAATTTGGTAAAAACTTTAATATTTATTAGATAACTCGGTTCAAGTTATAAAACATAAAGTAGAGGAGGGGATTAGTATAATATCTGTGTAGTACGAATGAGAAGATAATAATTTTTAATTATTCACCTGCCAGTATTATTAACTTGAGGATCAGGAAGTGAAGATTTGGAAGCCTGCCTCACGTGGCGGAAGTATGAGTCCCCAGAGTGCATATCGGGGACTCCCGGTGCCCTTCGAACTCGTCCACCTCCTGGTATGGTAAACGAGCCGTACATGCGCTTAATTAAAGCCTTGTTTTCGTCTATGAACATCTCTATTTTGTCTCTGAAAAAAATATAATCAATTAATGTGATCAGAAAATGATCTTATGGTTAATGTTACAGAGAACGTTTATCAAATATCGCAAGCTCTTCGAAATAAGTTACTGTCACTATCATAAGGACTCTTTTTCTCATAAGCACAGGCGTTGTGATATTTTTTGGGACGGTATCGTAACGTCATCGCAGTTTAATCATCTATTACACATCTATCTATAATTTACCTGTCTTACAGACAGTTAAATCATTGTATGGACGATGGCGGAACTAACGTTAACATGTTTTAAAGTTATGGTTAAGCTTACATAGGATAAGTGTTGCCAGCGGTGGGGCAGTACAGTTGAAAGTTTCTCTTGACACATGGTACTCCTCTAATTATCTGTCCTTGAAGTTCGTAGCCCAAAGCAAGAGATAGTGCAGTCCAGAGGATCTGGAAAATACACAAGAATCTGCTTTAATAATAAATTAATTGTAATTTTATTATAAACCGCAAAAGGAAATGTAAACACGGTGTCTTTTTCTATAATAATACTACTTGATATGTATACACATGTAAAAGAAAAACCGCTGGTTTTCAACACTTGGCGATTAATTATGCACACTAAGTTACCGTCGGCGAATTATTTGTGACTGGAGTTACGTGCCATGTTTTACGGTTAAATAAAGAAACAAAGTATTAAAATCAACGGCATTGTTCCTTGTCATTAACGTAAAACCGAATTGAATATGTAGATACAACATTTTGCATTCTACAGTTTCAATCAAAGTACGAAGGTTATTTCGATACGTACGCTCGCAGTTAAAAGCGTAAATTTTCGTAATAATTGCAAAACTAATAAGAAAAACCCAGTTAAAAAATATTAAAATTATGCGAAGGACACTTACAATGCGAAGATAAAATCGTAATGAATCCATGGCCACTTTTATTACCGGTAACGTAAGTGAATTGTGTTAATTTCGTAATTTATTTAAAAACGAGTCCGCAAACGGCTGTATAAAAAAAGACGTTACTCTCGACGCGCTACACTGCACAATGACTAATATCACGAGATTCAGCCCGCGGTTTTGCCACCATTTAGAAGCTAATGTCTCAGTTACAACAATATTAAGAATTATAATACCTAATATATTACTAAACATGTGAGCATTTGATACGTCTGTATGTGGAACATCACTGTGCATTAATAACACTCATAAAATAATACTTTAAATTCAAAGCGGTAGTCGCCACAATACACGCATGTTCTGAATATATATTTTATTATTCTGAGCAAATAATTATGTATCTCGTTCAGACTGAGTTAAATAATTTATGGGTAATCTATTTGTCCATTTAAGTCGCCGAACTGGATCGAAGCTGAAATTTGGCAAGAGGCACTTATTGAGCAACACAAAATTAATTGTGTATATTTTAAATGCATCTATGTCATCAACCTAACGCGACTGGATAAAGATTTACATATATTTTCCGTCTGATTATTTGTGTGCCTGACAACAAAGTGCTCTAGTTCGTTAATATTACTCTGCTTTTATTTTATTAATTCTTTGTCTTATATAGCTTCTCTGATCAATTGTTTATTTTTACTTTAAGAAGAATATAATACTTTCAATTTATGTGAAATTATACAGCTAAGAGTAAAAGTACACGCTGTATCACCAGTCTATACGATCTTAACATAGAATCCTTATAATGATCCTGTCTTGGAAAATATTATTCAAAAATTTATATCAATTAATAAAAGTGCCATTGATTCTAACTTCTTATTTTTTCTACACGAATTAAGCTTTTTATTTATTACCAGATGTTCTACGGATTTGAATTTTCGGCTTTGAACACTTAACCTACTACTTTTAAATATTAGACTATTTATGAAATAGACATGTCATGCCAGTTGCAAAATGTAAAAGTACAAAAATTAAGAATATTTGCCGAACTCGTATATTCTGGTAACAGTTACAAGTTTGGTCATAAGCTATTAGCTTTTTTATGGGATGTCGCTAGTACGTCGCATTTAAGCACTGGGAGGATGTAGTGGCCGATTTGATTCTTAACAAGTATTCCATAAGACCCATGAGTTATGCAATTTAAGCTATAGGTGCTTTTAATGCTAAGAACAGAAGAAACAATTTCTCATACATTAATACTTACACATCTTGAAACTTGAGAAGTTTTAAAAGTTCATCACACGGTAACTTTACATATTATTCGAAATGTTGATAGTATTTACA
>DWHU01000447.1:0-18993 GCA_018247975.1 Parides photinus | reverse complement strand
CATTGGTGCGCCTGGATTCGAACCCACGACCCCCGATTCGGAGGCCGAGGTCCGTAACCACTAGGCTATCACGGCTTTGTCTATGTTTTTTAATTAAATATCTACCTGTGCACCAGCTGTGAACCACCATACTGTAATGCAAGTGTGTCCCCGTGATCTTCATACAAACCCTCAAGTAAACGAACGCAGTCTGAATCAAATTCTATAACTGGTTCAGCAATTAAGCCCAATGCATATAACTGCAAGAATAGACACTTATTAAATTTTATGTGGCTGAGCTTTTAATTTACTCATATTACCTTTATACATATTCTGTTTAATATCATTGTTAGTTGATAGAGATCCACTACTAAGTACAGGTCTCCCCCAAAGATGTACACAGCAATAATCCAAATATAAATCCAAAGGTCATAGACGCCAATCCACTAGTTTTACTATAGTCTTACCTGATGTGCAAGCACACATTTACCAATGGCAAATTGTGCTGTGTTAGTTCTATCGAGACAATCGACACAATTAACGCGCACTATTCCGGTTTGAAGACGTCCACCCTGATGTCCTGGTACTCCAGTTTCATCGTCATAACCTTTGGAACTCAGGAATATACCAGTTCGTCGAACTACAGTGCGGGCTATAGCTGATAATCTGAAATTCGCAGAACAATAGAATAATTAAATGTAAAAACATCGTTACATTTACATGCTGATTGAATCAGTCAAAAGTATATTTTATTAATAACGGTTGGTCGATTAGGCCTAATTGTTTGGATGATTATCTGCTTTTAGTTCTCATTTAACCAAACACTTTTCTCGCATGCAAAATCTGGTGAGCCAAAAATATTGTTAATGCTAAAAATAATGCTAAAAGTTAAGATATGCAAAAGATATTTTTGTCTTACTTATCAAGTACTTTTGCGTCAGCTCCTTTATTAATTCGAGCCATATCCAAATGGAAATATTGTATGCCATGTTCTGGAGACAGAAACTGATTTAGGTATTTAACAGCATTGCTTATGACATCGGTTAATAAAGACTCATGTTTCTTCTTCTCTCTTTTCTTGACTAGATTCAGTATCATTATCGGCGAACCATATCTTCTCATTAGATTATTAAAATGTTTTGCTGGTATTTCCGCGTACGGATCACTCAAGTCTATTGATATAGCCGGTTTCGGCACCATTTTTGATATATCTTGCGACCAATAACTCGGAATGGATCCCCGCATTTGAACAAAGGAACTAAACCTGTGATAAAATTAATTAATTGCATAACTGTACTGTACACATAATTACTGTTTATTTTTAAATCACCTTTACTTAAAATAATTTTACTATTTGATAGTGTGTACACATTTAATATCCAGAAGTATTTGTTTACCATTTGCAACACTTTAAGATGTTATAATTTATAAATTATTCTTTTACCTGCCCACTGCAAACGATGATATCATTGAGTCATGAACAATTTGTTCAGTTTCTACTTCATTGGCTACATCACCATGCATATTGGCTCCTCTTTTTAAAAATCTAGTTCCAGCATACCTATTACTCCTACGCGCTATTAGAGTAAGGTATATTGGCCTTCCAAATATATTCAGGTTGCTTTGTTCTATAAAGCCATGTACTATGTATAATATCCAATCTGGATGTAGATAAGAATGAACAGCAGACAGTAAATGGCTGTTCCAAACAAATCGCCACTCAGGGACAGTTCTTATACCAAACTCTAATTTTGAGCTTTGCCCCCTTTAATAAAATAATGATACAATTTCATTAGTAATCATAAACAAATTACAGAATTATTATAATTTCGTTTTTGATAATTTCTCTTATCCTAATCTCCAAAGATTAACAATTGTTCACCATCATGATGGCGCCATAGGTATGGTATAGAAAGGTTGGTTTTTAGCTTCTTTCCTCACCTACCTATCAAAATATGAAAGCCTGAATATTTTCATCATTTCTTTTGAGACTTATACCCTCATTATACTCTGATAATTATAGTGTTGTTTCCCAGGAAAAATATATATTCAACAGTGGATATTTTTTCCATATATCCACCATGGACAGCATTACAATGATGATTAAGGTACTCTGAAGTTATAAATAGTGACAGGTAAAGTAAAAGTTTTTGTTATATGGTGTTTTTAATTTATTTCTAAAACCAGTTTGTAGAAAAAACAACTAAGATAAAATACTTAATCTGCTTTGAATAAGAGTAAACATAAATACATAAAATACTTCAATGTTTTACCTAGCTTTTTCCTGTCTTTGATGCAATTGTTGCTTCCATGTTTCAAATATATCTTCATCATCATCTTTATCATTATCATGACAGATACATTTACTTTCTTCACTATTGGTAGAATTCAAATTTAAATGATAAACTGCTGCAGTGATAGGTTTGGGAAACAATGCTGGAGCAAGTTTTCTGGGAGGAGCAATATTCATTTGTAATGTATGTGTTATATCATAACTGTAGCTATAATAAAAATTGGTTGATAAATCTATTGCAAGAAACATTTTGAGATATCTTTGTTCATCTGGATGTTGTGGTTTGCTGTTATCACTAGGAATATATATAGTTGCAGTATCTTCTACTTTGTAAACTGAATGTGGTCCAATCACAGCAATCTTTCTTCTCTTGGTTACTAAGATAATGTAGTACCCTTCTAAGAATCTAATAAAGCCTGTAAAAATATTCAAACTCTATCCAAAATTGTAAAAATTTTACTATTACAAGTATATTATTACGAGATGAATTGAAGAGGATTGAAAACATCTTACTATGATATATTAATCATACGCAACCATAAGCATTATTTAGCAAATTTATGTGTATCATTGTGGTTAAACACTACAGTTATTTTCCCTAAAATTAGATAATATGTTATCTTACCAACTATTCCAAATGCAGAAACCAGTTTGTTAAAGCCTGGGGATCTGTTACCCCTGTTACCAAATCCAATCATGTTTAATAACTGATGAATTTCTTGCTTGTTATATTCAACTTTATCGTCTACTAATATCAACTCTCTTGGATCAGTTCTATCGATTTTGAGAACACGAAATCTTGTTTGAGTATTATTTGATCCAATTAAATAGAACCTCTGTAATAATTAATTCGTATTTTATAAAAAAAATAATAACGCTAATATCTAATTAACAAGCAAAATACTTACTGCCTTAGTTTCGTATAATGCTATACGTTGAATAGAACTGATTATAGGATGAAACATAATATTTCGTTGAGACATTTTGTTTATCGCAAAAAATTAATGTATACAATCAATGGCAACTAATGGCTTTACATTATTTAAATATGTAAATGATGAAAAAGTATTTGTTACTTTCACTTATTATAATTATATATAACGGGATGTTTATAGTTGTTCAATTGTAAAACTTTGTATACAAAACAATATTTTTTAGTGTCCTAATCTGTCACTGTCAGTATAAATCAAATATTTCAAGATATTGATGCTACAGAATATTTAAAACATGTTAATGATGTATAGGTCTATATTGCATCTATAAGTAAATTTCTACCTGGTTAAAATTAAAAACAATTTTTTTTACATTTATTTAAAACGTAGTGTTTGCAACTAATATTTTAAAAAACATATATAGTTTTTTGCACAAACTTCTTTCAAGAAGTTTACAATGATTACTAAAATTATTAAAAACAGTAACGTTTAATATTGTCAGTACAATAAAATAAATCGAAATTGAATTATTCTGAATTTTATTGAATCTATTCTCTTCTGTTCTCTTTTCCCTCTACTTTTCTCTATTCTTCCCTTTTGTTCTCTGCTCTTCTGTTGTGTTCGTATAGTAACAAAAAAAGAGAATTAGATAAATTTCTTATATCAGTACAATGCATTTTACATTGCAATTGGCACAAAGACTGCACTATTCAGTCTTAAAAGTCATAAAATGGCAAACAGAGCCCCCAAATGTTATTTTCCTAATGACATTACTGAAATACGTTTTATAATAATTTACGTTAATTTTGATAAATATATAGATACTCTTTGCTATTTGAATGATGGAGTCACTACAAAATGTCAAAAACATGTCAAAAGCGTTTTTTAATTATAACTCCACAATAATAGGTCCAATCGAAAAAGTTATAAGAGTATATTTGTTCGTCTAATTTTTCTGAAAAAAAAAAGATATTTGACACGACTCGATGCGACCACTTTTTCCACCTTAATGTCTCCCCTGGAAAAAAACGGATTTTGTATTATATTAGCAGATGAAGCAAAATACCCTATAGCTTATTCCCGACGAAGACAAATCCAAAGACACAATAATCATTCTCGTTCTCGAGCCGTTCTCGAGTTCTCGAGATTTGTCCAAAACAAATACACCCTATAAATGAGAAAAGAAAGATGGTTCTATAGGAAACCCATAGGAGACAATGAAAAGAGTTATTTGAAATTTTTTCGTACCGTCTATCGTTCTCGTCTTGTATGGTACGCACCGGAGCTTCCTTACACTTTGGCTTAGCAACGCTCGAGGAATGGTCAAATCCAATTTTGCACCATTGCCAAGTTGCGACAAGTACGGATGGGATCCCCATCCGGACACGGATAGCTTGGTCACCCACGGTGAAGCGAAGAGGAACCTATTCGGCCAGTCCGTGGAGCAGGGCCGTCCCGAAGAGGTCGCTCCAAGTAAGCGCCAGCCTCACCTCGGATGTGTGCCGGGGGGCTGCAGGGGCAGACTTTTCTGCCCCTCAACCGAGACAGAGTCGCGGAGGAAGAGGAGCGCCGGTATTGCGGTTCGCCGCTCTCCTTACCCTCCGCGACTATGCGGTGCCGCAACGCTGATGCGGCGGCGATGGGCCCGCGGGAAAAGAAGCATGTCGGTATTCGTTCTGTCGCTCGCCTTGTCCTCCGCGGCCGTAACATGGTTGGCGGCGGAGCCCAAGACCAGATTCGCCGCAGGGAACCGAGACAGTTCTCCGTCTTGGCTCCCTTGTCCTCCGGGTGACGGACTCGGGGGGATCCGTTGCCCAAACATGGAATAGAGGCTGAGAGAACGGCGCGCTGTATGTTCCGGCGCGCCCTTGCAGAGTGAGAAGGGGTTTCGTCCCCCGGAGCGAAGCTGCGCGGTGCTCCCGGTGCTGGCAGGTCGCGGAAGTTGGAAGAAGCGGATTTTCATGCCAGTCTACCCTAATACAAATACCTCTCCACACATGTATCTTTTAACATTATTTTAGGTGTTTTATTTTAAAGTTTTTGGTATTTTAGTAACTTTTGAACTTTGCTAAGCTTAGAGCCAAAAGGAAATAAAAGACAGTGTAATTGATTAATTGGATGCAGCAAAGTTTCTCCAGTGTAGTCAACGCACCTGGTATGCGTGTTACTACAGGCGTTGATAACTTACGTGCTTATCGTCAGGCGGCTCGTGTGCTTGATCAGTACCTTCTCGTTATAAAAAATTAAGTATTCCTTGTTAGAAAAAGTTCGCCGGAGGCTTTCTCTTAAAAAAATATCTGTGTTTGTTTGCTAAGTTATTATCGACATGTCATAAAAGACTAATAGGATGGAAATGTGCGGCTACCGTCGCAGGTACTACCAATCGCTATTATCCCTCGGGTATCCGGACCTGCGAGCCCAGAGTCCGATTATGATGAAATTAAGCCAAACAGGCTTGCATCTTTCCACACAGAATATAAGTACTACCGATCAAGGAGGTCTATGCTCAATAGTGGACGTTAATAGCCTGTAATAAATGAATGAAATCCAAAATAATTCATCCTTGGCGCAGAGAAGTTATAAAATATTGACTAAGTAAAGTAAAAGTTGCTTGCTGAATTATTTTTAGCGGACTGCTACCTTTAATATTTTTTTTATGAAGTTGTTAAAAATTTTTAAATCATTCTGTTTTTCATTTTGATTCAGTATTTTAATAAACGACAAGGACTGCAGGATATGATACACTGAGCACTTGCGAGTAAACCATTGTAGAAGTAGAAAAAAACATGAAAATTTGTGATAATGTTCTATAGACTTAACATAAGTAAAAATATAGGCCTAGTAGATTAACGTGGCGCAGACTTCTGGGCTCTAAGAAAAAGCGACGCGCTTGCGCGGGAGGGCGCTGGCGTCGATGGCGCGGCAGTCCTAAGCCTGGCGGCGTACGCTTTATACGTGGGTTTTGTCCCTTGCCACCGCAGCCGCATAGATTCTTTGCAAAAAATACGACGCGCCTATATCTAAGCTCACAATTAAATAGTTAACAGTGTTACATTGTATGTTTATGTGATGATCACAGTGTTAATGTTTCGTTTCGAGTCTTTAGCGGTAGTAAACAACCGGTCCTGATAGGGAGGCTGCGTTGCTTCGCGCCCGGTTACGGTGGAATGCAGCAATTTTAACTACTGCGGACCTCCAAAGATCCATTCGAAATTCGGGATTGAAATATAAATTCGGTGTTTAGGTAAGTCTTAAATAATATTTTACATCGCCTTCAAGTCTTTTCATTTTACTGAATATGTAACAAAATTGACAATGAGATTTAGAACAAATAATCTGAAATATTAAATAAATAAAATGTTTTATTTTAACAAACTCCCCTTTGATATAAATTTTGTCAATTTGTTTTTTCGGTACATTCTTCTCTTAAATGGTAATATTATTTATTATTTTAGATATATTATGTTGTTGTTAACAGCTATTAATGTTAAAACAAATTCTGTTAAAATTTTTGGGTAAAGCATAATTTTAATAATTCCAGACACGAGAAGATTTTTTAAAATGGTAAAATTTTTACTTTAATACTTAAACGTATAGTTTTGGAGCAGAAAAGTTATGAATTGTTAATCTTATATTTTTATTTATCTTAATCTTTTATTTTGTTACAAATTCTACTCAAAACTGTTTTTTTTAATTAAGTTGGAATAGCTTAGACGTAAAATAACTATTTTACGGCGATTTTTTAATAAGTTAACGAAAGCAATTTAGTGATAATACATAGTTAAAAATTAATAAAAAGAATTTATATGTAGTCATTTATCTAATATGAAAATGGTTATGGCAAAAGACGTCGGAACCAGTAAGAAATGTTTTTGCGCATGTGTATCCCAGAAGTCTGGGTCTGGGCCTTATTTAACCAACGTTGTGCAGGAGCTTCGCGGGCCTGGCTGTTCTTAAAAGTAATTTAATAAGACTAACTTAATGTCTACTCATAATTTTCTTTTTCTTATATGTACGTATTTTCTTTTGAACATCGTCGTGACATCATGTCAAAAGGACGTTTGAATACTACGCGATAACAAATACACTTCCATTTACTCGAATCAATACAATTGTACAAAATTCGGTCAGACAAAAACAACGCATGAATACAAACAGCAGGTACAAGACAGATTAAGTAAGATTCATCACTTTCTTTTTGCAACATCGACAAAGAACCAAGAGAATGGTTTCATTCAATACCGTTCTAAATTTCTCACGTTAACAATTATTTATGGCTCCCAGCGAAAATCTCAATAACGTTTTGTTACATTTTGAATTCACTCGCTTTTACTTACCCAGGAAACCCCGCCATTGTACAGCATTAGTAACTAAATTTTACTGACGGATGTTTCTGTTTCCAGAGACAGTTTTCGTAACGAAGCGACTATTTCTGATATCCAATATTAGTGTGCAAACATTAGCTGGTGACTACCGACGTTATGAGACTGTATAACATGTCTTGATGCGACGTTCACGTCGTTATACGTATATTATTGTAAAGTGCGGGTGTACATCACTTATTAATAGATGAACATCCCATTCGCCGTCAAATCAAAATATTCTTAATAGCATTTGTTTCCGTTGACGTAAAAATGTACACTCCAGAATACGTAGTAATGTGTAATGTATAACAACAGCAAGGCCAGCGGATGGATTACATAATCCTGGGCCATTGCGACTACGAAGTATAACCGAGTGAATGTAAACGCATTTATCATCCCAGTATTTAGTTATAGGAATGTTTTATTTTTTTATGCAACGAATCGTCGAAACGCGAAGATTGTTTACCTAATTGGTAAGTAATACATCCGACCATAATAACCATGTAGCGCTAGTTATGATGATATCCACAAAACCTTATTGCACTAAAAGCCATACGATGAGACCTACGATGTTAAATCTCGTTACATTACTAATTTGAATACGCCGGTTGTTAAACCACATCGTAAATTCTCCTTTATTTTATTATAAAAATCGTAAATATTACTAACACAGATATTTTATAATAGTGCTACGAATACAAAACATGTAGAGTTACATAATTTAACCTTGTTTAATAAGGTTAAATTATTATAATAAAATAAGCACTATACATACGAGAGGAATTTCTTGAACTATTTGATAAAGTACTCATTATTAAAATAAATAAATCTGTGAGGCGTTTATGGCAAAAAAAAATGTTGGGCGTTTTGTAATTAGGCCTTTTTTTCCCTTCGCTGTCAGTATTGGGTCTTAATATTTGATTTTGTGTTCTTTCCATTACGTGATTTAAATAAAATATGTCCTGTTCTCTATAAAGTATAATTAACATTTCTCTTAGAAAATTTGGAAATTCTGATTAAGGACGATGCTGTTATTGTTATGCACAACATTTAGCACGTTGTATAATTATCACGAATTTCACATTTATCTAAAACAATATATGGTTGCAAAACATTCGTTAAACTTTATGGCTCCGATTAAACTATTAACACGAGGTAGAGCCATTTTTTGTATTGTAAAATTATACTTCAATAACATTGTAATTCAATTAATAGAAATACTCCTTTATGTAACCTATGTAACATATATTATATTAAAACTGAGTTCTAAATGAATCACTATTTAGAAGTAAAATTTAACTAATAATTTCTGTAACTATAATATGATGTAATCTTATCGTACTTAAGATATATTAGCATAATAAGAAAGACCAGCTAGTTTTACATTACAATGCTTTCATAGTTTGGTTACATGTATATCTAACATCTTATTACGAATGTTTAAAAGTATGGCGTTTTAGTATACACGAAAATAGACAATGGAAATGAAGTGAATACTTTTGAATATGTATACAACGAGATGATTTTTGTATCATTTCTTATTGGCATTTTAAAAAAGTTCTAGCACTGCTGAATTATCTTTTGTGACTTATCCGGAATTAAAATTCTTTCATCTTTTCAAACCTTAACACAATATAGTCTTTCCTAAAACTATTTGTAAGTAATGAATTGTTTTCTCTTTATTAATATTTTTCATCTATAAAACGTTTCATTGTAAATGGATAACCGTTAAGTTGATCGTTTATGATGGAAATCTTTCTAATAAACATTACAGGTTCTTGCCGTTCAAATAAAGCGAAGCGAGTGGGTTATGTAAAGTTGTCAGTCTGTTTAGTCCTAAGGTATCTATTTTCAGTAACAAGTTTCCTCTAATACCGGTTTTTATTAGTACAATGTATTGACATCTCGTTTCCGTTTACTAATATGCGAGATATTTGTACGTAGCCTGCTAAGTGTGACTGTTTTTCTTAGCATGTTTATGTGAATTGGTTTCATATAAGGACCTTTACATACTTAAGAAGACATATCTGGTTCTTTTTTCTATATACAATAATATTGATTGTATACAATTTAAAATATCCTCAGATATTTGGTAAAACGTTATCATATTGGTTGAATTACTAGTTGTTTGTAAGGTTTATGTTAAAAGATGTTTTGGCGCTTTTATCATTATAATAAGAAGAACCTAAGTTATGTACTAAAAAACAAAACGGCTATGTTTCATTATATGCTCATAATAGTATCACACTAGCAGGAACTTTTTTAATCTTTGATCATTTAGTAGTTTCGTTATATCACATTTTGGGTTTGGCCTGTACCATAGGTCATCGAGTAATTCCAAAGCATTTATCATCCAGGATACATTTTATGTGTTAGAATAATTGTACTCGGGTAACAAAACAGACATTTGACTCTGTTTGTTTATTGAGTTTTTATTTTAATAAATACGACACTTGATTTAAAAATATACTCAGTTCGTTAACATTTTTAGCAATCAACAAAGTTCGCAGCAGCAGTTTGCACGATATGTACATAGTAACCCTTGCTGCGTATCTCTTGTTTAATCCGTGTCCAATATTTACATTAACACGAACATACAACGATACCTTTAACATCACTGGAAACAATTTCGTTAAAATATAATATTGGTGAACGATTAAGAGCTAGTAATAAAATAATAAACATACAAAAAATTGGTTTTTGATGCCGCTAACTGCCTATGCAAATTGTAATGTGCAAATACTACTAGTTTTTTGAACGAAGCGTGGTTATAAATATATTCATAGAATAATATTAAAACGTTTATGCTATTAGTACCATTTAATATTTCTATAAATAGGAGAAGACCGATTATACTATGAGGCTAGATGGTCTGACCCTGTCGCCTAACTGTGCCGAATGCAAATTATTTACGTAACAAGACTTCCCATGTGTACCATATTTCAAGGCAACAAGCACAATTTGTGCAGTGTATCCCAACTATCATCAAATAGTTATGGACAGGTACTTCATTAGTGAATTTTCTTTTCGTCTCTCCTCCACATCGAAATAAAATGTATAGGTTATTTATTTTTAATACCAGTACGACCGAATTCAGAAAATTAAAAAAGAGCCCGCCCGGTAATACAGCTTTAAACTTCCGTGTCAGTAATATTTTAAGAAATATTTAAAAGAGGATTATCCGTGCGTATTCGTGAAATCAATTTTCAATTTTGTGTTTTTGCCCGCTCTCCGTGCTGTCGGAAAATTTTAATTCACGACATGGTTTTATTTAAATATGGGGCATTTGTAAAGAAAAAAAAATAATATTGCAGTTATTTCATCGGAAGTAAAACAAATTATTGCTTTTTAATATTACTATGTCATTTAAATTAAACTTCTTCAGAAAATGCATGATTTGATTGAAAGATGTCGCTTTTAACTAGATATTAATATCTAGCTAGCAGAAGCGAGCAACGATTATTGTATGATTTTTGTAAATTACATATGTTTAGATAAGTCTATCATTCATTGTCCTGCCCATTTCCCAATTTATTTGGGTTCGGCGCAGTATGTCAGTCTTCTCCATGCATTCCTGTCAGACGCTAACTCATCATTCACCCCCTTACACTGCATGTCATCTTTCACAAAATCCATCCATCGTTTCTTTGGTCTTTCTCTTCCTCTCCAACCAAACACATTTATACCAAAGACTTTCTTTATTACATCCGTTTCCTCTCTTCGCAAAACATGTGCTACCACAGGTGCTACTTTCAAACTTCCTCTTATGTACTCATTCCTAGTCTTATCTATACTTGTGATTCCACACATCCACCTTAACATTCTCATCTCAGCTGCATGCAATCGCTTCTAATCCCTCTTACTTGCCCAACACTCTGATCCATACAATACGACAGGTTTTACAAAAGTTTTGTAAATTTTGCCCTTGATTCTTAAAGGCATCTTCGGGTCACGTATTGTACTTGAGACCATTACAATATAAAATGTCTTATATTATTCACTGTTCTCGTACATAATGAGTGTGAAGTTCACCTTCTTTTAATTCGACTTTTATTTTCATTGATAACAATATATACTACACCACAAAATTGCCTTCGTCACCTTGAGGCATAAGATGTTAAACCTTTTTAATCCAGTAATTTCACTAGCTATAACGCCATTGAAACCCGAACACAGCAATGCTTGCGTACTTCTGTTTGGCGGAGAAATAGTAGCTGCAGTAGTACCTACCTATTTTTTTTTTGTAAAGTGTGAGGAGCGGGGAACTAGGAAAGATACCTTGCATCTGGAGGAAAGCCAAACTTATGTGGGGTATCTACTCAATAAAGCCCCCTCGTTGGTCATCCTCAGTGCGTTGTTTGGATTTCCGGGATCTCCTATCCTTCTTTTTCCTTCCTATCCTTCCGGGATCCTACGGAACGCACTGGTACCCCCTACACTATGCTTAAGCACGGGCACAAGACCATATTATTGTACTTGTCGAACACGAAGAACGTTTTAGTCGCCTTCTACGACAGGCAGGACTTATCTTAGTTCTATTCTTAATAGCCCTAGACTACAGGGCAGCGGCAACGGAGACCTACCACAAGTAAATTTAAAATTTTCTGCAGAGGTTTCCGGCGATAGAGATCTACCAAAGTAAGATATTTCAGTTTAGTTAGATTTGACAGAAATTGTCGATATTATATTTTGTTTTCCGTTGTGGAGTTTATAACATGGTTTCGTCGGTTCTCATGTTCGCGCGGTGCGGTTAGTTAACGAACCGTGTCTAGGTGCCGGGCGATGGCGCTGGCGCTGGGAAGCGAGCGCCCCTGGTTCCCGACCCACTGCCCCCCCCTCACCGCCCCCTGTAAAAGGCCCTCGCTCCTATGGCACCGATAAAATTCATACCGCGTAATTGCGGCGCGCGTGTCGCTGCTGTATTGTAAACATGTCGAACAATAAGCATAATGATGGCGCGTTATGAGCACACTGCTCACGTGCACGCATGTGGGGATTTCTCCTGTTTGCCCATTTACCGATTTATAACGATTCCTGTAAATAAACTCAACGCCTATAATGAGTTATTATAATTAACACCGAAATAATATGAGCCAATAAAAAATGTTCTTTTGTGTACAGCCATAATTTTCAGCAAACGTTGTCGATATAAATGATCATAACCCAGTTTGAGAAATTGATTTGCATAATTATCAGTGTCATATATATAAATATGGTATTTGTAAAAATTAACAATAATATATGATAATACTACTGTATTATACAAAATATTTTTTTTGGCAGAAATTCTGCACTGTTACTACCTTAAAAAAGTGTGGGACACAATTTCAATACAGTTCATAAATAACAAGATGAAAGAATTAATGTCGTATTAAAATGTGAAATGTTCATTAAGAATATTTAAAAAGTGCTAATGCATTTTAAAAATCATCTATTTCCAGTTAGTGAAGCAGATTATAAGTGAATGCTCGACGTAAACTGGAAAATAAAAATTTGGGTTATCATTTATTTATTCGCATGTCTAGACGTCGTTATTCTTGGCAAGTAGGTTATAATTTTTTAGATCTGTTAACATTATTTGATAGATTTAGTTTTTTGTTTTATTTAATATGACCATACAAAGAATGAGGGTGTAATTAAGTTTTGGAGATTGGTTATTGATACAATCAGTTAAATATATGTAACCCTTCGAGTGGAAAGTAACATTTGTTTATCTATTTTAGCTATCAACGGCTCAATTTTTGTGGATTATTATTGATATATTTTGGTTGCTACCTACGTATTCCTAACTCGGTGGTTAAATAAGTATAATTGAACAGGTCAACAGCACTTACAATGCATTTAAAATAATTATGTAAGCTTGTTTCTGCTGGGCAATAATCAAATAAAAACATTAATCGTTTGCAATGCAGCCGGTTCTCACGCCTTCGCGTGTAGGTACAAGAGGCTACTATTTCATGGAAATTATTATTGCAAGGATTATGCATAAAAGTAATAATCATTTTTAATTTCCTGGAAAAACTAGTTATATTATATGAAATCATTATTTACATACATCATTAGTTGACAATATTTTTATGACTTGTATTAACTGTGTGCTGATTGTATACACATACATATTTATTGATGGTTCGGTCCTCCACTGTACTTGAGCTTCCGATAAAGGAAAACATCTTGTGGACATGTTCCAAGATTTGACAACTTTTGTAAATATGTGTCATTCGCCAACCAGCACTTGACAGGCGTGGTTGATAATAGGTCTAAATTAATGTATCTAGTTAGCCATCGCTTTGTCGCCTTCAGTTTAACAAAAACAGTTTTCTATTTGAAAACTAAAATTTTCCTAAAAAAAATACTTAAAATCGAAAATGCTTATGTACATAAAAATATTTGTGGTCTGAATAACATAAATCAACAAGATCACGCAGTAGCGTTTGCTAAAGCGTGAGTGTGAATTCAAAGTACTAGACTTAGACAAGTGCTACCAGTATTTCTGCTTTGCCTGTGTGAAATACTGTTGATTTAAAAGTTGTTGAAACTACCCGCATGTTTGCTGCAATATCTGTACGGAAACACTAAGCCACACGACGTTATTTCGTATCAGTTTCCGACAACTGCTCTTGCTGCATATCCGTCAAAGCTAGCTTTAGCCCATGTACAAGATATTAAAACTGGAATTTTCAACGTTCTCTAAATGTTATTAATGTCCCCGTAACATTTCATTAATTATTTGTAACATTTAAAGTTTTGAGGGTAAGAGTTATACTTGTTTAACTTGTTCTTCTGTTGATACAGTAGCGCTTTGACTATTCTTTGTAACCGATAGTAATTTAAAAATGATATAATAATACCAATATAAAATATTAAAATATTGTAGCAACCCTATCTACTTAGTTGACATGTGCGTATGTTATTCTAAGCACACGCAGAAGTAAGAGCGAAGCGCTTCATTCGTAAGCGCCAAGTGTTTACAGAAGAGTGCCGTTGTGGCATCGTTAACGAGGAGGTTATCGGAGAAAGTGGGTAGTGCGTACTCAGGTACTCCACTGCTGCGGAAATCATCCAGCATTTGCTAAACGGATTTTAATTAAAGCAATGCTACGATTATGTCTAGGAAAGATGTTTTAAATTAATAATCCTAATGGGTTACAATCACATATACTTCAAGCCAATACATTTTTTCATTGGTATTAATATCTTATGAATAAAAATCTATCTCAATGTTATGTTTCTTTTTAATGCTTATTACTACTGCGACACTTAGTCTTTTCGAAAATATAGTCGAGATTATTATTACACTTCGCTGGCCAAGTCGATGCCGTATGTCTACGAAAGTTAGTTTCTGTTCCCGCAACCTAACACTTGATGTATATTTGAAAAAAAATGTTTATATTCAATTGAAATAAATTTTCAATAATTAGTTTAAATTTGTTGTAAATTGAATTATTATTCTCTAACGAGCCTTATTTAAAGGGCATCTAGCTTTTGTTCCTTGACTTCTCCATCATATCTTAAATTACTATCGACTAACAAGTTGTAATCTTTTACACATATCTACGAGTAAATATAATTACTAAGCCAGAAAATCGGTCTTCAAATTTAAATCAATGATTATATGTACGTTATATTTACTGCTACCACTTATGTGCAAACGTAATGGCACTGACCTGTAACTCTCTGTTTAGAACTTATCGTAAAACATCTTTCTCATAGATATATATGTCGAATACGTTTATAGCATACAACAACAAATTAATTTATAGTGTTAAAGTTTAACTAACGCACTTCATTAAAATGTGTAGAACAATTACAAGATGAATTCTTAAAAAAAATGTGTACCTGTTTAAAAATTCGTTTTATGTCAAATGCGTATTACGATCTGATGTGATATATGTTCACGTTGAACGTGAACCCGCCGTGTGGGACGCGTCCGTTACATAATTGCAGTTGAGGGACTGGCCCCGCGGACTCGGCGGACTCGCCGGACTCGTGCAAACCTGCCGGACGAGAGCGGTTCGACGCCCGGCCGATCTCCGCGACCGTTTGTTGCCACCTTACGTACGAGTAAAGCGTATCGACGTCGATATCAAGCGGCCGTGACCTTGATACATAGCTATTTACAGATAACGCGATCCCAAACTTTGCTACACATTTATCTAATAAAGAGATTTTTGTTTTACATGGCATTCATTACGATTCAAGCCAGGCCTGTGACATTTTCGGGGTTATGTGCGTGTTAAGAAATTAAATATTACAGACATTCCCGAGTAAGCGTCATGCGTAAGTATCAAAACCATTGCCAAAACCTTAGTAGTATGTCCTTTCGGGGTCTCCTGGCACAATCTTTATCATGCCTAAAAGGAGACTCCAAAAACTTTATAGATTTAATAATGTAAGTTACAAATAAAACAGTATGATTTTTGATGTCTAGTACAGATGAGGACTATCATACTGCGTCGACCTAATGTGTTAAAATAGCAAGACGATGATGATGATAATGGCAATATAACTTGACATCATATGAAATAGAAGTGAAAGCTTTTTTTATTACATAACCGTTTCTTGAAGAAAAGTCACAAACACAAAACTTTGGGAGTAGTAGATTTTAAGCGCGTTCCATTTTCATAAAAAACCTTCTCGCAGATTTGATTTAATATGTGGCAAAGTTGAACAAATTCGTTGGAAAAGACTTTTAAATTAATCTCATGAAATGTTCTTTTCTTTAATGTATAAATCCTGTTATTGCTTATCTTTCTACAAAAATGAAAGATCATAAAAATCTGATCCATGTACATACCCGTATTATTGGATTGGGAAGGCTTTTTTGTTATAATTTTCGTCGTAATTCCACCGTAAGAAGTAAGCCCACTGTAATTATAGGCATTAACTGCCTTAGTTTATTAACATATACTAAATAGAATTAAAGGTAATAAATATAAAAGTGTATTATAAACTATGTACATTGCGTGCAGGCAAATCGACTCACTTTCCAAGCGCACATTCAGAGCCGCTGCATTTGAAAATGTAAATGTATTTTGTCACATAATTATGTTTTCTTAAAGTTTAAAACTTAGCTTTCCAAATACACCATTGTCATGAAAATCGTTACGGTAGTTATTTCTTAAAAAACATTCTTAACCGGAATACCGGAATATAATTATAGATACTTCAATTCGGCTCTAATTTAAAACATTGCTATAATATTATACAGTGTTTATGCTTTTTATTATACACTTTACCGTTTTAAGACAAAATACATTTTTTTACCCGACAAAAATTATTCAAAACTAAATTTTAAGACATCCTTGATATAGATTTATGATTCCTGCACACGAAATCGTTAACAAATTACTAAGGTTTATAACATTGTAAATCTTTATTTTATTTACACTAAAGTGACGGGCAGTTGTAATCATTTAATAATAAATGAAATGTCTTTAGTATATTTTACATTCTCGTTTATATACAGGTTGAATACAAAAATGTGCATTTCATTCCCTGAACATGTTTTGTTAAATGCAAACTAGGGCTGCAAATCGAAGGGGAAATAAAGTAACGCTGATAGACGCATTTGTATTCTTACAACGTGGGAATACACTTCGCAGCCTGTTTAATCTCCAAGTGAAAGGACAATGTTAAAAAGTAACACAATTTTTTTTCAGTTAAGGATTTTGTATCGTTTATTGGATTATTTATTACCCAGATCATAAAGAGATAGAACCCATATAGTTTAATTCTATAAAATGCACAATTTTCTTGTAAAAATGCGAGATCGTTATTTGAGCAATTGATTTGTTTTTTCAACAGGATGTTAAGGCTACAGGTAGCTTCGGCAGTACATATACTAAAGAGAATATTGTATTCCGTTTTCATTTCAAAAGTTTTAAAGTTAAAATCAAACAACATGCACATCACTTGCAAAATTATAATATAGAAATGTTGGAAACAACATTAAAACATATTCTGTTTCGGTTCCTACATAATAATATGTACATGTTAAATTGTTTGTGTACCGAACAGAGGTTTTCATTACTTTCGTTTTATTAAAAAAATAAAAAAAATCTTGAATTTTCTCACATTTCCAATAGTGTAAAGGTAACAAAACAGGAAGAAAGTTTATATTCCATCACTTATTTCCGATCATATTTTGAGATACATTTTTAATTTCCTTGTATTATCTCTATATGATTTGTTGTGCCTTTTGCACAACAAATCATATTATAAGAATTAAAACTATTTATTGACAATATTATTGTAAAAAAAACGTTGTCAAAGTAATAAAGATACATTCCACTAAGTAAAGAACATGCAAATATTTAACAATAATGCCTTATTTTTAATAGAACTTTAATAAACAGTTATATTTATAGCGTTTGATTCAGAAATATCGTCGCTTTGCTTTTCATAATTTGTTACTTACTGATCATATTTTCGTCATTAATGTTTATAAGACGTGATGATTAAGTAATCGAAGTCAAGGCTAGAGTTATAAATTTTATCATATGCAATTTTGTATTCATTTGTGCTTGTTTTTTTAACAGCACTATTATATTATTTTTGTCTGACCGATTAGCTCAGTTGGTAGTGCACCTGCCTACTGAGTAAGAAATCGTGAGTTTGATTCCCGCCACAGACAATACTTGTTCTGAGTCTGGGTGTTTTCTATGTATGACATGTATATATTTACAAAAAAATGTATTTAAGTATATTTATGAGTTATCTAGTACCCATAACACAAGCGAGTATACTCTGCTTACTTTGGGACTAGACAGTGTAGTGTGAATTGACAAAGACATTTATTTATTTATTATTTCTCTTCTGTACAAATAGCACGGAATCCTTTACTAGGATTTACCGGATTTTGTTCACGCTTATCTGAAATGTTTAATTTAGCACTGAACTTCAGTTTAATCAATTCTTAAAAAAACAGATCAAAACACCCCGTTCTTTACTTTAGTAGAGTATCCAGTTAAATTTTAAATCTGCACAGTAAAACTACGCTGTCATAAAATTGAACCAACTGCTCCACATCGGAATGCCTGAGGAAATTCACGAATTTTTACTAAACCAATTTTAATTATATTTACTTATTTAATAGATTCTAAAAGTGATTTAGCAATAAATTTAGTCTATCGAACGCATTAGTTTCCTTGCCTCATATATGTATATGTGGATTTTATTGAGTTATATATAAAAGGAAGTTATACACACAGCACAGGATGTTAACGTTAATTAGTTTATATGTTCGTGTGTATCTAACTAGGAAATCCTTATATTTTTTATTATTTTATTGTATGTACGGAAGCCGTGATAGCCTAGTGGTTACGGACCTCGGTCTCCGAATCGGTGGTCGTGGGTTCGAATCCAGGTCCTGCACCAATGACTTTTCTAGTTATGTGCGGTTTAGAAATTAAATATCACTGGC
>DWHU01000446.1:0-18995 GCA_018247975.1 Parides photinus | reverse complement strand
GACCAAGATTAAGAAAGGGATGCTTAGATGGTTCGAACATGTAGAGAGGATGCATGAAGAAAGATTGACAAAACAAACTTATGAGGCGAGAGTGAATGGGCAGATCGGTAGGGGTCGACCAGATCGAGGACATTTTGAAGAAAGGTCAGGTCAAGAGTACCTACAACCGGCGAGCGTGTATGAAGAGAGTCATGAGAGTTGAAGCAAAAGATGTATGCATAGATCGTAGCAAGTGGAAAGAAGTAGTCTCTGCCTACCCCATTGGGAAAGAGGTGTGACTGTATGCATGCATGCATGTATGCATGCATGCATGTATGCATGCATGCATGTATGCATGCATGCATGTACGTATGCATGTATGTATGTTAATTTACCAGAAGAGACTACTTACTTTTCCATTTTATTCTCCTGTTCACAAATGTGAAAACTTTGTTGGATATTATGATTTGCCGATAATTCTGTTGATCCGACATTAACTTGTACAAACTCTCCCAGATAATCTTTGGCCAAATATTCTACTTCTTTAGGCCATGTAGCAGAAAACATAAGAATTTGTCTTTCATTTGGAACACCTTCCAATGCCTCTCGAATTTGTGGTTCAAAACCCATATCCAGCATTCTGTCAGCTTCATCTAATACAACATATGTGCATCTACTTAAATTTGTAGTTTTACTGTTAATAAAATCGTTTAATCTTCCTGGTGTGGCTATTAATATGTCCACACCATTTTGTAATTCTGCTGCTTGTCTAGCCCTGCTTACACCACCGTAAATACACAAACAACGGACATTTAATAAAGTTCCAAATTCTGCTGCTACCTCTTCTATTTGTCTTGCTAATTCTCTGGTAGGCGCAAGTACTAAAACTCGCGGACCACGACCTCTTCGTACCTGTTTTTCTTTTACATGCACTACAGCTGGTAAAAGATAGGCTAAAGTCTTTCCAGTACCAGTCTGCGCAATACCAACAAGATTTTGGCCACTTAATGCAACTGGCCACCCCTGTGATTGAATTATTGTAGGTGTATTAAGACCTTTTACGTTTAAATACTTTTTAATGTAATCGGGGAAATCGCAGTTTTCAATATCACGGTAAGGACTAGGCACATTCTCACCGATTACAGTTATTTTATGCTCCTTATAATAATCGACATCTTTATTTTGGGCTTCAACAGAATAAAACTTCTCAACACTTCCAACGTATATAGAGGAAATTCTTGCGTTGGTTTTATTTGTAAATAAAGTATTTTGTTTTCGTACAACATTTAATTGATTTTGATGAAGTTGTTTACCACTTTGAAAAATTCTGAAATACAGTAAAAAAATTTAATGACATGTTTTGTAACATCGTGTATTAATTACTACAACTACTGCTTAATTTTAAGATAAAATGGTAACAACTTACGATTTAAAAGCATTTCTTCTTAAAATCATTACTGTTAAGCTGTTTAAAGCCATTCTACTTTATTATAACCAATAATTACTATATAACCTATGTTTCACTATTTAAAGAATGCGCCATAGTTGCAAGACGTACGTAAGATAACATGGCGCAATATTGTACAGATTGGAAACGAATGCAATATCTAAAATAATGTATGTATGAAAAGTAATGAAATTTTATATATTTATAACAATTCCTAACATCAATAAATGAATGTAATAATAGTCGCCAAAATTGTTTAAGTATGACATTTTTATGTTACGGTTATTGTATAAATAAAATATGTTTGAAAGTAGATCAAACCAAGTTCGTTTGTGCTACAGCGTAGTAAGTAGCAATTTTTTTAACAACACAGTTTGTGATCAGTAAAAAATATTGATTTTATTATTAAGTGATTCTCCAGGGATGACATTGTGAATTGGAAAGAAAAATTATATTTTAAATTTATGAATTTTCAGAAATGTCTTCAGAATTACCACTCTAGATAAAGACATCGAAAAATTATAGTGAGCTTAGAATTTAAGGATGAAAAACTTTTGAAAAAAAAGTTAGGTAACGCCGATAAATCTATGTGGGCGATGTTGTATATATCGGAATCAGAGCCACAGCAAAGAAGCTTAGAGTATTAACGAGTACAACTTGTGCAGTGGCGTACCTAGACTTTTGCCGCCCTTTCTATTATAAGTCAATCAAATAGTGGTTTTCATAAATTAATACACCTATATAAATTATTAAGTTATTTAATCAATATTAATTAATACACAGAGTAAATTATTTTAAACATATTTGTATGCACTCTCTTATAAGTAAATATAAAAAATGCCGCCCGGTGCGGACCGCACTCTCCGCCCTTTGGGTACGCCACTGAACTTGTGACTATTTACCTACCCATACTATCAAAGCACTAGTAACCCTAGCATTTTTTTAATTAAGTCCTGTATCACATACCTATTATTTTTTTATATTTTATGGGATATTTAATACATAAAAACTATGCAATTTTAGTAGTTATTGTAATTTAAATTATATATTAACTTCTACTGCTGTCAGTGTAGTAGTGAATTGTAGTGTTAAAAAATTAATAACGTATTTTATGCACAAGTACTCAATATTTCCAAAGATTTTTACATACACATTCAACTCTTTGTAAATGATTAGGGAATACGTTGGACAGCTTTTTAAAAAAAATGCGAAAAATTCAGATCTTCCACCAAATAAAATAGTTTTTAGTATCAGGTCTGTTTTATTAGAATAACGGCGAAATAAAAATGCATATAATACATTAAATTATTTTTTTTATTATTAGCAGATCAATGAACAAACTGGAATGACGGTATATTTGGTAAAACTCCCCCGATATACAGGAATTTTTATTCTTCCACAAATTAAATGAATGGTGGTGCGCAGACAAAGTAGAAAACGAGCTAATCCTCATTTAAAATATCACAGAAAAAAAATACTGCCTAAGAATAAATTATAAATGTCACATTCACTCACAATACATTAATCTAGACTATCAATGGCTATGGGAGTTACAAAAATTATGGTTATGAATGTAGATTAAGTGTAAATGACGCTAGGCAAAGTCTTATTTTCTACCCTTGTACAGACAAACATTTTACCTATGAGGATTTGCTACTTAAAATTAGTTAATATTCATTAAATCTCTTGTGTCCACCACCACCTCCATTGCTCCTGCCAAAACTTGTTCCACGTCTGAAAGAACCGCCGCCTCCACGACCACCACCATATCTGTTTCTGTTCCAGCCTCCTCCGCCACCTCCACAACGATCTGCCATTGTTTGAAGTTGTGGACTCACAGTCTAAAAACACAATTTTTGTTATAAACCAAAGAGTGTAGTAATAAAAATAATATTAATTATTACAATAATAAAACTGTAACAACTTTTGAGGATGGAATCCAGATACATGTTTAATATGGACACCGAAGGCATGAAGTTGTGTTCATATACCTCATACTTGCATTCATGTCACGCTATGAAGAAACGTACCCATGCCAAAGGTATGAGGAGAAATAAAAAGACAATAAAATTTATTTAATTACCTGATTAGCTTCTTGTAACACGTTAACGAGGTCTTTAGCTTGTCTAGAGTTTGATGGTGTAAAGAAAGCATATGATGTGCCTTTTGATTTTGAACGTCCTGTTCTTCCTATTCTATGAATGTAATCTTCTGACGAGTTAGGATAATCGAAATTTATAACATACTTAATACCATCAACATCTGAAATTTTAAATTAAATATTTTTCACACTAGTTTTGATATATGAAAAACCTTTCAAATAATATACAACATTAATTGTAACTCATAACAGTATTACTTACATGAATGAGTTACACAGAACAAATAAAAGATATTTTTGCCTCTCACTGAGTAAACCCTGGAGTCTTGTTAGGGCACACATGTACATCATTCATTACAACATCGCCCCTTCTAAACTCCATTGTGGCCGAAACAGAAAACCCTTGACCTCTTGCCAATAATCACAACCTGTGGTCAAGTTTTTCAACGATGCACCATAAGTTCTTTATCTGATTATGTAATTAGTAACAACGAAATATGTAGTGCATCACCAGGTTTTCCATTACTTTCAAGTGTATCCGTATTAACGGACAAACCATCAAGCATCCGGCCTCGGGTCCAATCATAGTGAAAGGCACTTTTGAGGCACCATAAAAATGACGAGTTATTGCATTCTGTAGTTAAACTACAATCTCATTAGATAATCTATCTACAAATCAGCAGTATCTTTGCCCATTCATTAAGACAGTACTCAGATAGAACACAATAACTTTCCGCCAGTGCCTCTGAAAGTATAAACAAACAATAATTAATAAATATATATAATTTTAACATAACCGACTTAATCAACCAAATGCAGTAAAATTTTTTTTTATAGTTAAACTAAAAAACTTTACACAATTCTTACCAAGTCCTCTGGCTGCAACATCAGTTGCTACTAGGATGCTTGCACGGCCTTGTTTGAATTGATAGAGAACATCGTCTCTCTCTTGCTGTGTTTTGTCTCCATGCATGCACACTGCTGGCCAGCCAAATCGTCGTATATTTCTTGTTATATTTTCTACTTTCCTCTTAGTTTCAACAAATATTATGGTTTTGGCACCAGGCTCCTGATTTTGTCCTATTTCTTGTAATAAAACATTTAACCTAAAAATTTTGAAACATTTTAAAACTTTTTCTTGTTTGAAACCTTTACTGCATACTTTTAAAACTTTTTTAGGGTCAGATCTTCTTAGAGGATTTACTTATAATTTAATCAAAAAATATCATATAGTTGTGCTTGTTCATCACAATAAAAAAATGTAGTTGAAAGTATAAAAAATAAATAGAAAATGATAACATACTTGTTTTCTTTCTCGTGTTCTTGGCATACATCTATAATTTGGAGTATATTATGATTTGCTGATAGTTGAAGTGATCCAATATTAATTTGCAAATAGTCACCTAAATAATCTTCAGCAAGTTTTTTAACTTCCTTAGGCCATGTGGCTGACCACATCAATGTTTGACGGTCAGGTCGTATTTGTTCAATAATTTTACGAATTTGTGGTTCAAAACCCATGTCTAACATGCGATCTGCTTCATCTAATACTAGATATGTGCAACGTTGTAAGTTAGTGGTTCCCCTTTCCAAAAAGTCTATGAGTCTACCTGGTGTGGCAATAACAATTTCCACTCCTCTTTCTAAATCACGAGCTTGTTCCCTTTTAGGTGCACCACCAAAAACACATGTATTGCGCACATATGAGGCATTTCCAAAATCACAAGCAACTTGTTGAATTTGTTGTGCTAACTCACGAGTAGGTGCTAATACCAATGCAATAGGGCCATCACCACGTCGAATAGGTGGTTGGTTATTAATATGCACGATAGCTGGCAAAATATATGCCAGTGTTTTTCCAGATCCAGTTTGTGCTATTCCAACTAAGTTTTTGCCAGACATAGCAATAGGCCATCCTTGTGCTTGAATGGGAGTTGGTTCTTTATAACCCATGTTACTAATATTCTGCATCACATAATCAGGAAAATTTCCTTCTTCAAAGTGTTGGATAGGATTTGGTATATCCAGTCCACTGACAGTAATTTCATGTTTGTTTCTATATTCTTCTACTTCATACGGAGATCTTTTTAAAACTTCGGGAGGTGGATTGTAGAAGTTTTTATTAAACGGTTGTAATGACAAGGAATCCCAATTGGGTCGGCGCATATTTTGTCCGCCTGAAAACTCTTTTTTGCCTCCATAACCACCGGAATTTCCAAATCTACTTCCGCCACCGCCAAATTTAGAGCCATTTCCTCCAAACTTGGAACCGCCGCTTCCACCGCGACTATTGTTCCAATTTCCAGACCTGACAACAATATTTTATATCATAAAGAAAATTACATTTAATTAAAATAAACCAGAAACAAAATCTCAAAGTATCTATCTCCAAACATTACACTTATTCAAAATGGCGACTATGGTAAAGGAAGTTGAAAACTTGCCTTTATTACCAGATTTAGCAAAGTTAACTATTAAATAATAACATTTAAATTACACAAAAGTATATTCAATTGGTTACATTGACAAATTTTACAGTTCATAAGCTTTGTGTGGCAATGTTAGTAGTGGATCGATAACCTGATGAAGACGCGTGACACGTAATTTTACATGTGCCGTACCGGTCAAATAACTGGTTTTGAACAAAAACTATTTACTTAATACTTTAAATACGCATTTTGTTACAATCATACAGCAATCGATTGCCATGAGCGTTAACGGAAAAATATTTCTAGCGGACATTATTAATTGAACAAAATGGCTTCTCCGACCAGAAATTATCGATTTTATGCCTACACACACGTTGAAATAAAAAAACATAAGAAACTTGGAACGAAAATGTATACAATATCAATTTATATTAATAATTACACGTGTACTTACATATTTAAGATGGTTATTTAGTTCAGGATGTTACTGATGAACCCGGATTTTGTACAATTGATTGAAGCAGGGTACTGAAAACATACCACGATAATATTATTAACAACGCCTATAAAATTTACTGAAATAATTATTAGGTTATCAGAAATAACGCCAGAATTAAAAAGGAAGAAATACAGTAATAACTTTAATTATTTTTTTTTAATAAATTAAATTAGTACTTAAGAAAGTAACACGTCTCACCTCGACCACTGCTAAAGCAAAAGAGAATGGCTCCAGAGCTTTGCTAATATTTGTGTTGTCTGATGAACGAGTAAGTTTAGTTCATTCAATACATCACCATAGACAAAATTATTTAAAAATTATTTAAGAGTACTTATGAATACTTCATAAAACTTAATTTGAGAAATAACATTCAAATTTTTATCAATTAATAAAATGTTTTATTTAAATTTATTAACCTACACCAAGTGAACGAGTATTGAATGAATGATAAGTTATTTTCAAACCATAGTCTTTTCAATCTCATGTCTTGTTCATTCATCAATTAAGTTACCTCGCGTTTTCTGTTGCCGCGGATGAAACAAATGGCATAAATAAATAAGTTCCGTTTATTGTTATAAAGATATTTCTTTGTTAGTAATAGTAATACTTTAAAGTTTTTTTTTAATAAATTAAGTTTTCGTAAAGATGGCTATGCAACCCCACAGTAAGAAAAGAGTGTGCTATTACTACGACAGTAAGTATTAAATCTTCATATGGTTATAACCTTAATTTTTAAGTGTAAAATCAAAAAATATTTTATTTATAAAATAAATGACTATGTCCATAACGTAATAATATAATTATGATATTGTTAGCGATTCATTTTCATATTGACGTCCTTACGAGATTGTTACATGAGTCAGTTTACGGCGTCTGTAGCGCGCTCCTCGCTGCTATTGGTCTAAGTGCCGTTGATCCCTTTTCGCTTGGAAATGTACAGACTGGAAATTGTCAAGCTAAGAAATGAACTGAGAAACAAGTGAATAAGAAGTTGAAATTGATTTAAAGGCATTTTCTGTTTTAGGTGATATTGGAAACTATTATTATGGACAGGGACATCCCATGAAACCACATCGTATACGCATGACACACAATTTGTTGCTTAATTATGGACTTTACAGGAAAATGGAGATTTACGTATGTAATTGAAAGAATTAAATTTTGAGTAAAAATTACTTGCACCAAATTTATCAAACTTTGCTAATATTCCTATTTAAATACAGCGTTTAATTTTTTTTATTACGCAGCGACCTCACAAAGCTACTGCTGATGAAATGACTAAATTTCACTCCGATGATTATATTCGCTTTCTTCGTTCAATCAGACCTGATAATATGAATGAATACAACAAGCAAATGCAGAGATGTAAGTTATATGCATACAATTTTTAAATATGCTTTACTCAACTCAACTAATGTTGAGTTGGGCCATTAGATTAAAGTAAAAAAATATTGGAACATTCAACCTTTTTTTTTTAAATTGCTTCTAAACTGGTAATATAAGAATTCATTGTAATTATAATTTTTTTTATATAAGGTTATAAGATTATAATTAAATTATAACATTATAATGTGTTGTGAACAGCATATTTTTTTTTGCATTGTACTTCTCAATATGTCTTGGAAACAGATAAGTAATTTATATCTCAGTATTAATTACTATTATTTTATGCATAACACATATTTTGTAATACTTGTTTTAGTTAATGTTGGTGAAGATTGTCCTGTATTTGATGGGTTGTATGAATTCTGCCAATTGTCAGCAGGAGGCTCTGTAGCAGCAGCTGTGAAATTAAATAAACAGGTAATTCATTAATATCATTTGCCTTTTCATTATTTTAAAATAAATAAAATGTTAATATATGGAAGTCTTCAAATAATTCTAAAATATGGTAATTCTGTTTAATATGCATAATATTTACATATTTTCTGTTTTAGGCATCTGAAATTTGTATTAATTGGGGTGGTGGCCTTCATCATGCTAAAAAATCTGAAGCATCAGGATTCTGTTATGTGAATGATATTGTACTTGGAATTCTTGAATTGTTGAAATACCACCAGAGAGTATTATATATTGATATCGATGTACACCATGGTGATGGTGTAGAAGAAGCTTTTTACACAACAGACCGAGTCATGACTGTATCTTTCCATAAGTATGGAGAATACTTTCCTGGAACAGGTTTGAATTTTATTTAATTTAACTGATCAATGAGATAAGACATGTTAAGCTGTGGGTAAGTGACAAAACCACACTAACAATGTGGTACTAGTCAGGATGATAAATAATTTATTACTCTGGGCTTGTTGCCTTGTGACAAGATGTTAACCCTTGTTATCTGAGAAATTTGATTAGCTAAAGATGCTCTTTAAATTGAGGCATTAACAATTATAAATTTTTGTTTGTTCATAATAAGAATAAAAGTGGTATGTAGATGTGGTGACACCCACCATGACAATCTCTTGCAAAAGAGATTTACTTACAACTGGAACATTAATTTTCATATGAACTGATTTTTATTCCTGTGAATCTTTAACGAATTTACATTAGGAATTAGGTAGCCTTACAAGTTCAAAAAACATTGCTGCTTTAAAAAATCAGGGAATGAAATATTTGTAATTTAAATTTTAATTGCTTGCTATATTTGATACTTGTAATTAAAAATATATTCCAACACTATGAATTATCTTCAACAAGAATGAGGAATTAGTCAAATTATTGCCTTGCCATTTCAGGTGATTTGCGAGACATTGGTGCTGGTAAAGGTAAATACTATGCTGTGAACATACCCCTCCGTGACGGCATGGATGATGAATCTTATGAATCTATTTTTGTGCCTATTATTTCTAAAGTTATGGAAACATTCCAGCCAAGTGCAGTAGTGTTACAATGCGGTGCTGATTCTCTAACAGGTAATTAACATAAAATATACTAAAATATCTTAACTGTACTATTATAATACATTTCCATTTTTTAAATAGGGAATAATATTAAAAAAATAAAAGTCAAATTTGTAATATAATATAATATGGAACATACACAGTTATATATTGACATAAATTAAAGTAGTATGTATGTAGAAAATATGTATGTATTATTATACATGTACTGTAAATAATTTGGTGTCCTTTAACTATTACAGAAATTTATAACAATCTGTATTTGGTAGAATCAAATAAATTAAACACTGTCTACAATTAATGTTTAATCAAAGATCACCATTTGTACTAGGTGACAGATTGGGGTGTTTCAACTTAACAGTGCGTGGCCATGGACGATGTGTAGAACTGGTGAAAAGATTTGGTTTGCCATTCCTTCTCGTTGGTGGTGGCGGGTAAGCGAAATATAACTCCATATTTCTTTTATTGTGTTTGTAATATATAAACCCCCTTATGGTTATCGGTTACTCCATATTCCCAGTGGGTGTTGTAAAAAGCGACTGATGGACTCTGTCGTGACGACTGGGCATCACCGCTCTTAAGACCTCAAACCTATTATCATACTGTTGTGTGGAAGGCAAAGGCGAAGCCGCCAAACTTCTTTTCCCAAAAAAGTTGTTATACAATGGCCACTCTGTCAAGAGTGTAACAATTAATAAGAATACATAAAATCTAATCTTTCATGATATTTCGAATAAGATCTTGTCTATGTTAATAAGCATTTCTGTGTTGCAGTATAAAGGGTGTAATATAATAAAAAAAACTGGCATAAGGGAAACCTAACATCTCATGTTACCCATAAATACCCAGTACACTAGTATATGACCAAATAACATCCATGATTATAAATTATTGTTTATTGTCTATTTTGTAAATTCTTAAAATTTGTTTCTAATTTTAATAAAATTACAAAAATGTAATATTCGCCCTAGGTACACAATTCGCAACGTTTCTCGATGTTGGACATACGAGACATCAGTTGCACTTGGTGTTGAAATAGCAAATGAGCTGCCCTACAATGACTACTTTGAATACTTTGGTCCCGATTTTAAACTCCACATTTCACCCAGCAATATGTCAAATCAGAATACACCAGAATATTTGGAGAAAATTAAAAACAGACTCTTTGAAAATCTTCGTATGCTACCACATGCACCTGGTGTTCAGGTAACATAACCATTTTATTTTTTTTGATCAATGTCTTATTTTATAGCTTACTGTTTTATGTTGTATTAATATGATATTTACAGGTGCAAGCCATTCCTGAAGATGCTGTTAATGATGAATCTGAGGATGAAGATAAAGTTGATAAAGATGAAAGACTACCGCAAAGTGAAAAGGTATGAATAATTTTTAATATTTTCATAATATTTTGTCTATTAAGTGCACAATTTCTTATCTGTGTCCACTCAATAATTAATTTCTTATTTCTTACAATGATGGGTTCTTTATTATCAACGATGTTTAATTATCACAGATTATTCTTGTTATTTAGCATTCTTAATATAATAGAAGCATTTGTATTAGTAATGTTAATACTTGTTTCTGTAGACATTTAAACAAATATTTATTTATTGCAGGATAAACGCATCACTGCAGATGGTGAGCTGTCAGACTCTGAGGATGAGGGCGAGGGTGGGCGGCGTGATAACCGCTCTTACCGCGCTCCTCAGAGAAAGCGCCCGCGTCTTGATAAGGACCTAGCCCACCACAAAGATGACACCAACAGTATGTTCACTTGTTATATATATTACACACTCACAGTAACCAAATATTTTTTATAACACAAGACAAGTAGTATTTATAGAAAATATACATAACTTCCTTTTTCCCAATTGATAACCAATTGTTTTTAAACAGAGATAATAGAAGTTTATATACAAGAAACAGTATATTTCAGACAAACATTCACTATCTCCAGCTTCACTATCACTTATTATTATGTAAAGTTGATGACAAGTGTTACATTGGTTATGATTGAGAACCCTATCATGTACTACTTAGGATTAATGTTTTTGACCTAGTATAGGTGATACTTAGAGTTAGAGACATTTTTAGGAAAATACTATGGAGTTAAGTTTTGCTTTATGATATCAACTACCATGTCTACATGTGCCTCTTTAATTTATTTTTCTTCAATAATGAAGTGTTCATAACACTTATTTATAGATGACGACACAAAAGATGATGTTAAAAATATCAGCAATATGGAGGAACCAAAAAAAGAAGTCGCGCCTAATGCCTGATCCGGACGGTAAGTGACGGTATGAATCACAATGATTGAACTAGATCCAGTGAAAGGATCTCAAAGTGATATGATTAGTGTTTTAATATGTCACTCACTGTACCACATGCTACAAAGGTTTGGGTGAAGTTATCCTATGAACATTGGTGTGGATTAAACTAAACAACGAAATGTTGTTTAGTTATTATACGTTACTTTAAAATTAAGACAGATAAAATGGTCTAGAATTTTGTTTGAGAAGGCCCCAAGTTGCAGTAGCGGAGAGTCAAAGAGGACTGTTAATAAAAATACTAAGTCTTTGTGTTCACTTATTCTCGTTATCATTTATTTAACATGAATTTATTAAACAAATGAGAATAATTTCAAATTGTGTTTGTCAAACATTCTTTTTTTTTTTTTAATCATTATAGACTAGCGGCTTGGCTACGATCCCACCTGATGGTAAACGGCAATGTAGTCTAAATAATAATCATAATTTTAATTTGTTTTGTGTTTGATCTTCTCGTGATGAATGGGACAACCGAAATTTCCGAATATTGATAATGTTTAATTATTGTGTTTTGCCTACATGGGACTTTTTAAATTAAGTTTTGTTTTATTTATATGACAACTAACTTTAATCGTGTTCATTTTGGATCGCCTGATCCTAAAGTTATGTTCAATCATATAAAGAATTACTTTCATACTCGTTGTAATTATAGGAAGAATTCAATTAATTGAGTAATTTTTATCAATGCTCTAATATTATCAAAAATTATCCATTAACATATGACCAAACATGTTTGTTAGAAATTTTGATCTGGTATCAAAGGTTGCAAGATATAACAATCACAAAGCAGAAAATTTATAATACTTAATAAGTTTGTGGTGCACAACTTAAGATATTGATGGTATATTTAAATAATGAAAATGAAACAAATTTCTCTATATTTAGTTTACTAAGTAACATGTAACATTAATTAATATGTGTAAGTTAATTTATCGACGTAAATGTAGAACCAGAATAGCAGCGTTAGTAATTCGACAAAAATTTAACAAATTTCATTGTTTTTGTCAAATTTACATTACAAAGTAACAAAAAAAAAAAATTGGCAAGTCTTTTACTTAAATATAACAAGAAACCTATTTTGTACTGAATATAATGGCTAACTATCACTCCCATATTAAGATTCAGATCCATAGATCTATTCGTTATTACAATGTGTCTATGAGCACACTTTAACTATCCATGGCCTTATGGTCGCGACATCGTGTGAAGTTGTTCCATACTATATTTAAAAATTACTGTATTTCGCTCTAGTATAGGATAATTTTTCTTTGCTTTAAATATATATTGTTTCTTTATTAATTTCCGTTTGAAATAACTTAAAATTAAGTTGTGCCCCAAATTGTCTTAAGTCGTTTTGATCACATGTTATTGTATCAGGACAGTATTTTCAATGTATATTGTATTTTTCGTGTTTCATGTATGTATGTGTGATAAGTTGTTAAAATGAGTATATTCTATTTGTAATGTCCTTTACCTATTATGGCTATAAGTTTTGTAAGAAATGAAAATGGCATTTCTTAAACATTTCAACTATTAATGTTTCAATAAACCATTCAACATACAAGCCTCGTTGAAAACAATTTAAAAAAATAATTTTATAAGCCTTAATAATTTTACAGGATTATAATGTAATATTTACAAGAACTTGCAATGCAGAAAACTTAAAAACAAAGCAAATATAAATACATTTTCTTTTTAACAAAACTTATGACCTGATTAACTAATGTGTATATTATTTAAACTATAATTACGTATGCCTGTAGCCAAATGATTTTAGATTTACTATAAGATGATTTCAGACAATGCAAATTACAAAATAATAATGGAAACAATATCCAAAAGCCATACTTGAGTATATATATATATATTTATTAGAACTTGTTCTCTGTCGACATTCCTGCTTAACTCGCAGCAAAGAATACATATTTACTTTTTATTAACTATGACTTCATATTATCACAGGTTAATAATTATTGCTATAAATTAGTTTAAGCGAAGTGATCTTTGTATTCTTGTAACCTATTGTTAGCGTATATTCTTAAGGCAAGTGGTAAATTTGTAGTAAGAGTTATTTTAAGGCAGTATAAGTAATTATAACTAAGTCTAATAGTTTTATTTTTATATGCTAGTGTGGTATGTGAGAAACGTTAATTTATGTAGTTTACCAATTTTACAATTTGACATATGTTTTCATGTTTATAATGATCATGGTAGGTTTCTACCGAAGACTACAGGTAAGCTGCCAAACATTAGTGTTCCAGTTTGAGAGACGCTTTGGTTTGTGAAACGACTGTTGTTACTAGACAACCTCTTGTCTAATGTATATCATTTTAACTAGCACCATATCATCATGGACGTGTGCAGTAAAACTAAATCATCCAGGTAAAGCACTTGGTTCTACCGTTGCTCTGTCCTGTGATTCTGGAATAATTACCCCAGCAATTTCACAAGTTACAGCGACTGGCAAACAATATAAAACTAATGTTTGTATATTACTATTTGGCTGCAGAAATGGAAGCTGCAGTGGTACCTACCACCAGCGACTTCAGTCGCTCCGGTACCATAGATATCATAAAACTGAATATTCATTTTCTGCCCATTAGGTAATGTTTACCTAAATCCTATTATACAATGACTGATTTTCAATAATAATAAATAAATTTTTTGTAAATAATTTCGTATGATTTTTAACTTGCTTAATAATGACTAAATCAAAAAAATATTCAAATCAATGTTTAAAATTTTACTAGAAACAAATTATACTTGATTTTTGTGTGATAATCGCAGATGTGTTTGAATAATGGAGGAATGTCCTTTGTGAGAAATAATATGTAAATATATTAAATGAGCAAAATACAACTTAATGCGGTAAAAATGTGTTTTGTTTTTATCTTATCTACATTCCCAATTTCTATACCTTGGTTATTAGTTTCCCAAGAATAAGAGGCGTCCAGGTGGCGTTCCTTAAAGGAGTTTTTAGAACACGGTTGAATATAGCTATAAGCTGTGGATTTGGCAAAGTTACTATTTTTATCGTCAGAGAACGAACGTTAACATTTTCCGGTTTGAAGGGCGCTCAGATAAATGAATTATCTATCTAGGTTCACAATGAAATCAGTCTCAAGGCGACGAACACAATGTGCATTGTGTTCCATAGCGCATAGCCACGATTCAACGTTTAGTCAAATAAGAAAATTATATTGATACTCCGTGTTTTTCGAACTGTTTATAACATCTCTTCTCGTTAGTTATCGTATTTAGTTAAGCCCTTCATTTAGTAATTGATTTTTAAATGCTAATGATATTTAGGCAGCGCTGGATACTTACCAACACACCACAGGTTTATAATCAGGCTAAAATTGTTTTATTAACAGTTTAGACTTTTAATTATTTTGTTTTCTGATGGTTAAAAGCCGTGATAGCCGAGTGGTTACGGACATCGGCCTCCGATTCGGGGGTCGCGGGTACAAATCCAGGCGCGCATCAATGAGTTTTCGAGTTACGTGCGTTTTAAGAAATTAAATATAACTAGCATTCCCAAGGAGGGTTATTAGCACCAGGCAGGCGGCCGGCTGTAAGATCCATTGCCAAAACTTTAGCAGTGTGTTTAGCATAGATGAGGATCAACATACTGCGCCATCCCCAAAATAAATAATTGGGAAAATGGGCGAGTCAGCTTAAAGGATGTAAAAATATTTATTCAGACATGACATTGTTTACAAATCACATTATTTCACCACTGTTGGATACAAGGCATTTCACAGTTTATTCAACTCATCACTTTTTCATGAATGGGGTGGAGGAGACTATTTTGGAGTGGAGTATTTATAGAAAAAAAAATTAAAATGAGAAGCGCTATACTATCGTGTAAATAAAACAACAAATTATTTCTGTATAATATAATGTATCTTAAAACAGATTATCACAACGCTCTAAAATAAATTGCACCATAAATAAATGTACCTAAAATCAGTCTGGTACCAAGAAGCATTTAAAACAAAATGGAATGAATATAAAAATACTATAAAATAATTTAGCAATAGTATGTATACTAACTATAATTTACGTAGAAGAAAACTCCAATACGATACAGCCTTACGTTTGAAGAGATGAGAGAATAATTGATTTTACAAATAGTTATACTAATGAACACTTATAAATTATCGGAGCCGTCTACTTTTAATACATAGCCGTATCGTAAAATTGAACATTACGTCACCTCGAAACTATACACTACGTTAAAATCCTTCCACTTATTTGAACTTCACGTTAAATCACATGAACACTACCTATTCAGCACGTAAAGGAATGTGACGATTGGAAGATATTTAATTTTTAACTGATTTAGTTTTATGATAAACTTATAAAATTTGAGTTAAATTGATTTTGTGCGTAATTAATCGTAGGCCATTATATATGACTAGGTATCTACACTTAAAACAAAAGAAAATAAATTCACGTAAAACGATTTCATATAGCATTTTGTTGGCACCGTTATGAGGCCAAAACATCAACGTGTCTATTTTAACTTGTAGAGGGGTAGGGGGTTGGGGGCTAATTGGGAGCACCATGATAATGGATATATTCTAAACTGGATCATAAATGTTACTTCATTTGATTGGTTATTGCTAGTAAGTATAATTTTATTAAGCCGGATACTTTGCGAAATCGATATTATTTTACTCCATGCCAAATTTTCATTACTCTTTGTAAATAAAAAAAATTAAGAATCTAATTGCTCTGGTGTCACAAGATATTAAATTCTTTCTTTTTATGCACTTATGCACTTTTACGCACTGTATATAATAAAATGTTCATAAATAACAGTACTTTAGAAATATTAACAAAAATATTGTGAATTTATACCAAAGTTTCATATTATAAGACTTATTTCTTATTGACAAGGTTTTCACGATTTAGGCATATTTTGTACATATAATGTATTTTAAAATATAAAGATTTGTACATTTGCGTGTACAGTAATAAAATAAACAGCATTTGGAATTTTGATAAATTTACAGTCAATTCATGTCATTGCTCGTGAAAAACTTCTACATATATATGTAACCAATATTAAGGTATTGCTACATAAGCGTTGCTAAGAAGCTTACGCAAAGGCTCACTGTTTTGTTTTTAATTTAACAAAGGCTATTATAATAATAAAATTATACCAAACAAACCGTGTTAATAGCGTAGAGGATTTTGTATAAATAAGCAATAAATTTTAAAGCAAAATATGAATAAATATGCATTCGTTATAATTATTTAATAAATGATATTAATTAATACTAAATAAATCACAGTAGATACGAAACAATAACTCATGCTTAAACTCTATGAATTTTTGACTCCATTATAGCTGACGTCATCAATTAGTTTTATAACTAACATGGCAACTATTCATTTGTCTATGCAACATAGACACAGTTTTATTGATCTGCGTTCAAAGCGGAGTCGTTCAAAGATTTCCGTACAGGTTTTGAAATGTGTTAAATTATTTAAATCATATCGTCGTTATCTCCAGCCTATAGATTCTATAGATTGGGCATTAGCATCCTCCAAAGGTTTTCAATTGTTGAAGTTTTAAATTGGTTTTGGTAACTTTTAATGTTTAAGCGAAAAAAACGCTGCAGTGCTGCGAATATAATAGTGCTGATGTTAAGTTATACGTCAATATAATTCAAATTATTTGCGTAGATCGCACGTTACGAGCAAACGAAAATAAAAGAAAATACATCAGTATTATGTCTAGGTCGTCTAAAATCCTAACTGGCACAATTGTGAGCTTTAGAGGATGAAATCCACATTTACTGTTTACTTGGACATTAAACCCTGCTCCACTTATCACTTAAATAACTCGGCTATCGTTTCGTCGTCTAAGCCTCGGCTCCCTCTGGAAATTAAACACAGCACAGTTAATACTTTAGTCATACAATAACGAGCACCCTTATATTTTTAATATATAATTCAATCATATATATATACAGAAATCAGTTTTGATATTCTTTTTTGTAAACGCAAACTGGAGATAGGCTAATATAAGCTGCACCAGATTGTGTCTGTTGCCTTGAAACAGAGGAGTACACTCAACCTTCAATACATTGATATCATTAGATACAACGCGTTTTAAACTGAACGCAGCATTGTTTAGCGGCAGAAATAGGCATTGCGATGACATCTAGACGGTCTCTGGCAATAGAAATGTGTAAATGATTTACGGAATATCTACTAGACTAGGTAGTGTAGAAATATATTTGTATTATGCTAACCTGGAGTTAATGGATGATCACGCAGCATTGAGCCTGCAGCATAAGAATATGATTAGTTAAAGAATTTATTGTGTGAAAGAAACTTATGAATATCTAAAACAATATCATGCATTTATGTATGAATCGGATAAACGATAAATGTACTATATATACAGAATATTAATAACTATTATTTCCTGAATGAGAAGTAATAATATTTTTTATGTACTTTAACGTTGACTTCAATTTCACACGGTATTAAGTGTAAATAAGGTGATGGACGTTGATGCATGCTCATCCTGTTATACAACGCAATACTGTTTGGTAGAAGATTTACATTATAAGAGGCTCGCCTGGCGGGTTCAGGTAAACCTACCAAGCAAATTCTACATTTGGCCCTGAAATGTAATCAAAGACCTTAATGATACAAGACAAACAGCTACTGCGCCAAGGAGGCAGTTTATTAGCCAGTCATATTAGACACATAAACAGCATGCGAGGTTACTTACATACATTTATCCCGTAACGTGCAGAGTTTACATGCACAAAATATAACTTAAAATTTCGTTTACACAAATGAAAGAATGTTGGAATTAAAACCAGTAATATTGGAAAACACAACCATATATAACAGGGGTGGCCAACTGGTCGGTCGCGTGCGATATCTTGACTTATGGCAGTATACACGGAATTATTTTATGCCATATGAAATCTTAAAATCTATCTCTGCTTAAATGTAGTGAATATATTTACTCGTGTTTCGGATCTACATACTTATGTAAATCAGCGTTTTCGTATTTAAAGTGAAAGAAGAGCAAACAACGTTCTGTCCTCACTGATTCGCATACTCAACACTCGTTGTTATTATTATCTTTGTCGGGATATACACCGAATTATGATTTCTTGGTTAAAGATATGCAAACACAGCGTTCCCATTAAAGTAATAGCATAAAACCAATTTCTATTATGTGTGCATGAATTAATATATATATATTTTGTGTGTATAATAATATATATTTTGACTGGCCGATTAGCTCAGTTGGTAGTGTACTTGCCTAC
>DWHU01000445.1:0-19019 GCA_018247975.1 Parides photinus | reverse complement strand
TATCTTTTAAGATTAACTCACTAGAACCGTTTTTATGGTAATCAAATTTGGTCGAAATTAATGCATTATTTGTTAAGTGTTGTATCAACGTAACATTAAAAAAATTAAAGAATCGACTGTTAGGCGGTACGAAGTTCGCTGAGTCAGCTACCTTAATATAAATTAATCTTTGCGAAGTGATACTTGTTATTACTGTGAAATCATTAAGCAAGCTTTACACGGAATTAATTCAAACATAAGCTTAATAATACCTACAAGCCAATTTTTTTCCAAATTTTCAGTACTGTATATTATGTGAGTGATTGTAAAAATGCTTTATTGCCTTTTAGCGGAAGTTTTTGTGATATTTTTTGCTTCAATAAATGTTAACATTTATCATTGGTTATTAATACTTTTCAAGTTTCCATATGAGTAACCGCTTAGGATATATCTAAATAATATATTTTTTAGTACTTTTTTCTATTATATGTTAAGTAATAAATTTAAAACAAAATAACTAATGCGTAATGTAAGATTATGATGCCAAATAATCAATAATTTGTTTACAGATACATATTGTTAAAAAAAATATATTTGACACATATAATAATCCACAAAGTACTTTTTACACAATACATACTATACCACCTGGTTTGACGAGCGCTGTTATTCTTTCGAGGATATTCGGACACTTAATCTCCATTCATAACTTGACTGAAGCTTGTTTGACTTGTCTGTCCGGTGACTACCTACCAGCTGTCGTTACAAATCTCAAACTTCTCGTAGTCATCAAATGTTATTCCCTTGTTTGGATTAGTTGTCCATATCAACGTTAATAGTGGATCTATGCCATAATATACTGCGTACTCTTTATTTTAAGATAAACTTTCCAATTAACCCACGAAACAACGCAATTACCGAGTTTATAACCGAAAAACGTTATCCAAACTGTTTTATAAAGATTAACAATACATACGATTCTAACTTCTACTTAAATAGTACGATATAATTATTTTCATTAAGCTTTATCACTACATTCAACGACTTCGGAGTCTGGTTTTTAATTCATGCAAAACAAAATATTTCTCAGATAAACCATATTTTAATCTTTATATAGTATATGAATGTAGAATAACTGTTATGTACTTTTTATTCATTTTTAAATTTAACTAATGAATACTCATGATGTTGTAGGTTTTCGTAATCATCATACGTTCCTTAACTATAATAAAATAATCATACTGGTTAAAGAATGTACATAAATATTAATGAGATATAGGAGGGTATGGTACTCAATAAATTAATACATTTTATTTCACATTATTCTTTACATCAAGAATTTTAACTTACTGGTATTACTAAACGGTATCGGTGAGTATTTTTGAGATACTAAAATTGTAGTAATCAACGATTACATGTTCGCTTTCCATTTTTAATGAAACAAAACCTGCAACGTGTATATTACGAGCAAGTTATGATGCTAACATATGATCAAATGGACCTTGGGTCCGGATCGATCTCGCTTTGATTAGTGAACAGTGAACACGCACTGCAGGCCGTCGATTACGACGCGTACTTGTTACTTTATGACAATAACGTCTACAAAAGAGTAGAGCAAAACATTATACACGGGCATACAAACAGGTTGATGTGAGGACGAAGAGAATTAGCCTCTCTATGTTATAAACATGTATTACTCGTTGATAGTTTTTACGAATGATGCTTTATACGAGTAATGAGTTCTAAGAGAATTTTACTTGAACCTTAATCGACTGCGGTTTGAAGTCGGCGGCAAATTGTGTGGCGGTTAAACAATAACAAATCATTGAGACAGCATATACAGACTATATGCATTCCTTTCGATATCAACAGAAACAACTTACTTAAAAAAATAAATAAAGTTCTAGCCTCAGTCACGAGGATATTCTATTTACATAGCAATGTTGTAATAGCAGCATTACAAAAAGAATGGTTCAAAAGAAATAACCAGTAGTAACAGTATATAGCAATTACACCACGGTGTAGTAGCGAAAAGCTAACCTTAATAATTGGAAATACACTGTACGGTTCTGGGTCTGTGTGTGATTTTTGCTTCACAGTTGTCGATCTCGTTATTACTTAATATCACTTGACACGGAAATCAAATGTCAATTTAATATATATTTAAAGGTTAGATAAAAAGGTTCACTTAGTAACAAAAGCGTTAGCTTCGTATACACAAAAAGCAAACAATTTTTAATGATCTTCGTGGGCAGTACCCTCTTTTCGTGGAGATATGGGTTCGTAATCTCTAATTACGTTGTTTACATTTTAGTATTAATTATTGTGCTTGATAACCACAAATATTGGGCATGCTGCTCCCAAGTAGTTCATTCACACCACTTCTGTGTTCTAGAATATGACTATTACTGCGAAAAACTAGTAATTAAATAAGTCTCTTTTCCAGAGACCTCTTATTGCTACTATCGCTTTTGTTAGGAATAGGATACGAATGTTATTTTATGTCGGTAACAAACGTACTGAAAGTAGTTTAATTAATGGGATTACGAGGCATAACTTCTCCCTCACGGCGACGAGTTCAATGTGTTGCAGTGTAAACACGATAACTTGTTCCACATTATTATGGTCAGTATTACTTATAATCACATGAATGTCAACTCTCCTTCTGCTCAGTAACAGTAAATCAAAATGAAAGTATATCATTATTTACTTTATTATTTTCAATATATAATTTCATTCAACGAAAATGTATTTGGTTTTAAAATAACTTTTATGTAACGATTAGTTAAGGTTATCTTCCCGGCGACTATTTGATACTACAATATCTTTTATGAACTTATTTATCAAACTCGTTTCGTTTGAGAACAGATCTCGCCTAGGTCAAAAAACTCGTAAAATTGGGTATTTCGTGTTTTCCTCGTTTTTTAAAAAAAAAATTAACGTGAACAATGATCAGCATATTTTAAATAGGTCTGATATCTTTTAGTATTATTTTTATATATTAGTAAAGAAAGGATGATGAAAACTAAATTGAATAATACACATTAGACAAATTACACGATATATAAATAATTGCGTTTATTCATATTGACCAAAGTACATATAACACCGTATTTAGACTTCGTTTTTTTAATAAAGTTTTTTATTTAATGATCAAATAATACTGTCTATTAAAGTTTACCTATTATTCTGCATTTGTAACAGTAATAATTACTGCCTTTCAACGTATGCTAATAATATTTGCTTTACAAAATAGATTTAAAGCAACCTTTGGATATTCGTTTTGATTGGCATGTAGCGCAGCAAATTTAATAACTTATTTAAAAATCGCCTAAATTCATGAAGCGAAACAAGTTCCCTAATCTACCTACAAGGTCCCAAAGCACACTAACCAAAAATATGCTCGCATTTCGCAGAACAATGCAAATAAAAAACGACGGCAACTGCATACTAAAGCTATCCTGTCAGGTTTATATGGAGCGACTAATAATAAAATTGATCAACCGCAAATAAATTCGTTTGAAAACTGTAACCATACGTTAAATGCAGATGAGACTATTTCACTCTTATCTAATTTTAAATTTAAATTAACTTTTTTGTGTTGCTCTACGAATAAACAAACGCTGTTTAAGTTTCCTTCATCATATTTAAATATAATCTTCTAATACTTTCAATATAAGCAATATAAAAAATCACGTTATTTTCTGTTTGAAAAATCATTATCAAAATTCTTCACGTAAATCGGCATTGTGAATGCAACCAAATTAAAGAAATGTAATTTTTCACATGTATTATGACCACGTTATTAATCAATTATATTGGTTAGAGATAAGGTGTTTTTTAAATAGACGGCTCAATCTATTATCGGAAGTCTACGACTATAAAATCGTCGTCACCCACTGGATCAGTGTCACTTAACTCCTCGTGAAATTGATGTTAATTGTTAGCCAATTAAAAAAAATATATATTGACAATATAATTAGTTAACTAATATGACAAAGACATGTCATAAATCTTTGTAGTAGAATCCATAACGTTGTATATACGTTTAACATCAAAGGAGTTATATATGACACCTTTGAATAAAAAATGCGGACTGCACGCAGACACATTAATCAAATCAGGAGCAAAGATATGCAGCGGTAGATCTGGTTGATAAATGCCGCCGAAATTGTTATACGTTATTAAATTAAAATGTATCATTATAACAATTTTACATTTTTTTTGTAAATGTATGGAATTAAATTAGTGATACGTAATATGTAATTTAGAAGAGCTATTCAAAGTCACAATAGAGACTTTAAAAGAAGTTCAATTTAAAAAGGTTTTGATGCGTGTTATATTTTATTTATAATGATTTACAATACTTACGTATTGTAAATCCGGTGTAAACCTGATCCCAATTTTATACGTTAATCACCAATGAGCACTAGACGATCACAATCGCAACAAAGTAATTCTGTTATGGTGGTAAATGGCCTCTACAATGTAGAGGTGGTACCACAAACCAAACTGATAAACAAAAGTGTTAAATTCTATTGATGGTAGCCCACTGTTGGCGTAGACCTCTGACTCTCCAACTTATCTTCTATTTCTGCTTTCTGCAAACTGTATGTGCTAACATCACAACACACTCTCTATATGTACAACATTGTAGTAAGTGAAATTACACGAAAAATCTCATGTCCTGACGCGATGAACACAATGCGGTGATGTATACATGATCCTATTAAGCATATAAGGTACTAAATGTAAAACTAACACAAAATGTATGTGCCGAAAATTAAAAAAAAGTGTTAAGTTAATAACAGGCATAAAATCAACCTCATCTTTTATCCCGCCTCCAGATTAAACCTTATTTTTTTCGGGTATACTTTTAAGGTATACTATTTCCAAAAACGGGGATGATGTAAATAGGACCGTTCTGTAAAACGTGAAGCAAAATAGTATAAAAAAAACTTAAATACTAATCGGAGCGAATTTTCGTAATCTTTGTTGCCAGACCATAAACTTTGCTAACAAGTCAATGATAATAAAACATTTTTGTACTTCATTTAGCTAAAAAAATTATATTACATTTCATAAATATAAATTTACTCGCAGTCCATAATTTTTTCTGTTATTGACTAATCTATGTTGTCCCGTCGCTGTTTAAGTACAAACATTGCACACAAACATTTGTTCAACACTTTTCTTGCAAAAAAGAATAAACAAAGCCGGTAGTTACATTCTGTACAAATATATAAGCAAACTTTTGCAATGTTTTAAAGTGACTTAAAAATATTTATTAATATTCTTAATGTTATACTCACTTAATCATGTGAATCACTTCATAACATTTTTAACATTCAGCTTCTTATTTATTTAGAAGTCCATCATTAGCTACGGAGGAACCATCTTGGAGCACACAAGCGACTGATATGATGCGAGTATGAACCTGACTGAACTTGAGCTTCCGTTAGAGAAAAACATGATGAAGAAACCGGCGTGTTCCCAAAATAGCAGTTTTTGTGAACATCCATTATTCATTCTCTTCATCTTCATCTCACACTTCGGCGTGATGGATAAATATCCCCATTCCCAGCAGTTGAACAGCCAGAAAGCAGTTTATTTATTTATTGACATATTCAAAATTATTATTGATTACTATTGATTATTGATTAAAAACATATTTTTACTCTCCGAAAGCGGTAAATGACGTATAATAAACATTAATTAAGCTGACAGATGTGAAGATATATCCTATGAAGGCTAAATCAATAAAATATAATAAACGTTTTTATAATTTTCTGAATTATTAAATGTAAATACAGTTATTTTTATCAATATTTAATGTCGTAAATTTTAATTAAAGCGTATCGGCACAAGGTAGAACCTGCTGAAGGTTTGCTAACTGCCTCCTGATACGCCGTTGCCTCTTCCGCGTTTATCGAGGCCGGATCACAAAGTTCATCGGCAACTTTAATAATTGATTGCATTTCTATATTGTATTCGTGTTCTTGTGTAGACAGACACTTATTCGACAGTAATTTAGTGCTCGTCTTAACATCCAATACAATAAAAGAAAACTTGAATAGCTTCTAGATTTATTTTATTTGATTAATATTATAGACTTGGTTGATTTGAGCACCCAGAAAGATCTCGATAGCAATCACTTGTGTGCTGCTTGAATCCAGCTGTTTTCACCGGGCGCCCTTCGAGCACCTTACTACCGTATCGACTATTAGTCTTTTCTAGCAATGGGGTGTTGGCGGCTCTAGTTCTTGTATAAATTTACATATTTTGCATTCGCTTGCACAAAAAACTATATACCATATTCCAAAAGAGAAAATATAATCCAAAGGAAAATAAATAGGATCACCCAAAACATCTCAACGACAAAAATTTTACTAATTGTAAAATACAATGTGACTGTCTTTTATTGTCATCTACATTTAGTTTCAGCTACGAATTGCAAAAACCGTGATAATTAGATTAATTGGCATCTATTTTATAAAAATAATCGAGACAGAGCAGTGTCCTTCAAGTTTATGCGTATCAAAACTCACAATGTCGCTTCCGCTCTTTACTGCAATAAGATCGCAATTTATTGTTTGTTTAAACCAAAAGCTATAAGATTGATAGAATTATTAAACGTTTAGTCAATTTTCATTCGTTAATGGTTTAAAAGTGACATTTAATTGAACATGTGACTGGCAATGTAACGATGTTCAATTATGATACGTATTTTTTTAAACTTATATCATGTATATCATGAAGTATGAAACGTATATCATGAAGTTAAAAGTCAATGAGCCGAAGATGATGTAGTGTACTTGCCCAGAATATTCCAGTATATATCGACAACTAGTATAGATTAACCCTAGATTGATGTTATGGCAACAGATTCATAATACTAGTTGTGTAAGCGAGTGCGAAAAAGCTCGCGACCATTCAACCCACGTATGGCCCGAAATCGCACCAAGACCTCGCCACACCACGAAGCCAATTAATAATTACAATTTGTAAAAAATAGCTTTTCATCTAATAAATAAAATAACCTACTGTTTTTATTGCGTTTATAACAGAAAGAATTTCGTGAAGGTATAATTAAATGGAAAAACAAAAAAGACATCCAGCGGATCGTGCCAAGACCATTCTAATAAATCGTCCTTAAATTGGTTAAGTGGCTTCTTTTATGTTGAAGTATGTACTTGTTGCCAATTCGGTATTTTCAGCTGCAATCAGCGGGCCGCAGTAGACACGCCCGTGCTCGTGCAGACTGCGCATGGGGCGCAGCTTCCCGCAGACCGGCGGCGACACTGGGCGCACTGTTCGTTTTGTTTCCCGAAGGTCGCCCGGTTCGATCGTCTCGCCACATCGGATATGTGTCACTATAACACTACGCATACGTCTGCTTCCCTTCGCATAACCTTCAGCCCAGACGGGCTATCCAAATTAATATAAAAACTTACTCCGAATCATTTTCATCGTACGCACACTGCCTTTGATTACCGCTCTGCGCGAGTTGCTGGCAATACTTGTAATCACCTATATTTAACGCAGTATTAAAAAATATGGTGTTTCAATATTGTTTGCCTCGGGAGAGTGAGTTTTCAACGAATCTTCAATGTCGCTAAAATGTTAATCAACAAAATGAACCTCTAAAACATTTCGAAATGACGATAAGAGAGAGGTCAGTTGCACTATATGTTATTGGAACGGCACCTCTGTAGGTAAATAACAATGCTTGTTTGTCCTTGGCGGAGGTTCAAGGCGAGCCGTAGGCGCATAGTCGACGCCACGAAATTTCGTATCACGAAGGATTACGACCGGTTCGGCAATATATTAACATACTAATGGGGTAGTTTTAGCCGGCAACCAGTTATAAAACCATCGATGACACACCTTTACAAACAAAACGCGACGATATTTACAAATGTCTAATTTTTTATTTAATTTAATCAAAGCATAACGTCAATTTAAAATAAACATTACACCCATGTTCACTGTATAATTAATAACTATACAGGGACTGTTGTATTATAAACAATATGCAGGTAAAATTTTGAAAACGAAACATATCAAGTCTTTCGTGATTATTTATTTCATAATAACTGTTGCGTAAAAGATTAAACATTTCTCCTTCAGAGTGTTTCATTGAAATAGACCGATACGTAGCGGTAGTTACTGTGCAGTTAGCTATCTGTCTATAATTTTGTTGTTTTCTCCTGCATACGACGTAATTTAAAACAGTATCTGTGTTAATTCAATATGAACACTGATACAAACATACCGGTTACTTCTCTACAAACATTATAAACAAATTCAATTGCGATATTGGTTATATCTTGGGAAATAATAAATATTTGATATGTTTCACACAAACATTTCATGTTTGTATAAAAGATAAAACGTAAAAGTTCTGTTAAGCGATGACTTTTTAATAAATCAGGGCTAAAATAGAAGGACATTAAGGTAAAATATTCTACATAATAAACCACCCAATATAAACGCGTTTCGCGCTGACCCATACATTTTTAAATTAGGACAATCTGGTTATCATTTCAAAGTAAAAATAAATTAGCCTTATAAAGAGATAGACCGAAAAAGATATGTGTTACTCAAAAACAAACTTTTTGTTACACTAAACACATTTGTTGCTTAATTGACTCGCAACTCGCTAAATCTTCTGAACTGATTTTTAGAAACAACAACTGTGCTATTAAAAATCATGTTAAGGTTGAAGTCGTTTAAATAATTAAATTAAATAGTGAAGAAAAAGCATATCTTAATGTACATTAACTTTTTTGGTCTTATGATAACAGCACTCAAAAACATTTCCTAAGTGGCCACCTTAATAAAAAGGCTATAAAACATTTTACAGGTTTCCATCATATTCCAATACTCACATTAATGTGTCTACCGGTATTTTAACTTATAAAAGACCACTTAAGTAAAAAAAAACTTTTGATACGTTACATTTGCAGTTAACATTTCATGATAGAGACATCAAGAATTTGCCACATACTTAACTTTTTTTTATTGATTACATTCTGTTATTTTTGTTTACATATAACTGTTGTATAATATTTACATAAATTAAGATGAAATATTGCTGCTTATGAAGCACTGTCTTTATTAAACAATCCCATATTTAATATGTAGGCAACTCATTTCTATTCACTTGTAAAAACTATTTCGTGGCAATGTACAATATTGGTACAAGATATGGCATTTATCAATAACCAATAATATTTATAACAGTATTTAATACAAGTAACAAATATTCCTAACGCTTATTTTCCATTTCCTGTTTTTCTCGTTATGATTTTATACTAAAAACTTTATAAAATGTCAAACGTTTCTGTCATTCCTATCTAAGTATTATACTTAATCTGATTATAAGCTTAAAAACATTTTTAAATCACTCAAAAATTAAGCACAATAAGAATAAGGAAACATATTCGTATACTAAAATTACCTACTTGAAATGTCTGTAAAGACTGAAAAAAAACATTCTGTAGCATTAAGATTAGTATTTAGCACATTTTATAGCCTCTTAAATTTGTTTGCATACCCAAACTGTTGATTTAGTTTAAGATTATTCTTATTTATTAACAGTTTAACTTTTAACAATCCAATTGATAATGATTTTATTATAAAATCAATCTGTTATTGAATCAAATAATTTCGGTTAAGTGAATATAATACTATTAGAATAACTAAAGCTACGAATTTACAAGTTGACAAGTAGTAGTTAATCAAAAAAATAAAATATTACTTATCTTCTTCTAAGTCGCTTCACTCTTGACAGAGTGGTCGTGGTCATTCGAGTTGTTTGTGGCTTGTATCACTCTCTAATGTAGTTTAAAAATACAAGGTACTTAACTAATTATTTGATTGAAACCTGGGTAAAACTGACGATTTTATTTTAGCTTAATTTATATTCAATCTGGTATTGTAAAAAGTGTCTGTAACCTCGTTCGGTGTGATCCCGAAGACACAATAATGTTTTGAAAGTCTGGAGGTCGGCTATTTATATTACAATATTAGTTGTTAAGTAATCGGAAGATCTAGAACCATATTGTTGTATTGCGGGACAATATTTTTTTTTTATTTGCTTTGCGATATGTAAGATTATATTAGAGTTTCTTTTTTCATTACACTTTGTAAGACACTACATTTAATTATTCCAACTTGTGGTCTAAACATTTCGTCTATAATATAGTTTACATGTTTTGCCGCAATTACCCAATCCATAGTTGATAGCTGTACCCGTTAGATACATATATAGCAGATACAAAATTTTAAGTAAAAATTAAGTAATTTTTATTAAGATTTTTGAAGTTAATAGTTTTGTCAAATAGTCACAGAACCAGCAATTTTAAATATAATCTTAATTGTGGTGTTGATTAAATGAGATATTGACAATACCTTTTTATTTGTCCAAAGTATACTCGAGTTAAATTTAACCTTAATCATTGACGGGATTTTTGAAACTCGAAATTACTCTCCATCACAAAACTCCGGTGCTCATCCGTCTCTGTACATTCAGTAAATAAGTCTTATTTTTATTTTATTCTATGAATAATCTGCTGAATATTTTTTTAAATCCCATTTTCATATCAAGTTTAGGATGCATGTATCTTTACTAAAAAGGATTTTGAAAACGCATTCGTTGCCCAAATCCTTGCATTTCGATACGACGCTTGGGGGGTACAGCAGCTGTTACATCCCTGATGAACACCAGGCGAATGAACAATTTTTGTGAAATATAAGACCCGCCTGTAGATCGAATTTCATTATCAAATCCTATAGAAAAGTTTCATAATTTTCATTACCACTGTTATTCCGACAGATTAACAAATTGGTCGTCAAAACTTTTATTAATTATGCCCTCTGGAATGAACTTGAGATTATTAGTAGTAGGAATTTCCTTAACTGCTTCCTTTTGTGTTTGGTCAAATGCTTTCATATTTCAATGACTATAATCTGCCACATGAACGTCAGTACGTTTTCAGAACGAGGCGCTTAACTGCGGAAGCAGAATTTGCTCTAATGCGGAACTTTTTCCAAATATAGGAGCAACGTTAACATTTATTTCTTCATACATTAAATAGTATAAGTATTTAGGCGTTATAAACGACCGTTCATCTTTATAAATTGTTTACTACTATTTTATTTATTATTATCCTTTTTGTATAACACTAAGTAACGGCACTCGGGCTTCAAAAGTTGATATAGTAAAATTTTCTTTAAGTCAAGTAACATCTTTGGAAATTTATTTTGAGTATTTGTCTTACAACTGAGAAACTTACTAATATGAAAACGTTTATAAAGTTTCATACGAAGCTTTATTATTATGGTATACTAGCAAGGAATGGGGTCAATAAAAAAATATAACATGGTATCTATGTGAGGGTGCTAACACTGTGGTCCTGTAAGCGGCGCGTCTTCACGAACGTAGGCAGTACTGCAATGCGTGAGTCTACTTAACCGCAACGTTGAATATTCAGCGTTCACTTCGCTCATCGCTATGTATTAATATTCAAACGGTCACTTCATTGCAGTTAAGCATTTTTTTTTACATAATGCACTGACTATCGCCCCAATCACAGTTCGATCATTACATAATACTGAGGTAAAAATAGAAGCCACGCCTGAAAATGTATAACATAAAATCCGGAATTTCAACTTTTCATGAATCGTATAAATACAACAATTTTTAATTAATAATGATTTAATATTAATAACTCGAGCTTAAGTAAAGTCTTTCTTTCTAGACTTACAATAAGAAGCTCTACTGAAACTGCATTTTAACATATTTAATATAAAAAGTTCACGTTGTAACTATTATTAAACTCGAGAAGTAATTGTAATAATGATATTTATTAATTATTAGAAAAACTAACTTGGTGTACAATTGTAATAAGCGTAATAAAAATAATAAAGAATTATATCGCGTAAACAAAAATTCACATCGGCATTTTGGGCAAACCATGAAAAATGCGTCTGACAATAAACTTGTTAAAAGTAAATTTAATTTAAATTCAAGTGAAAGTGTAAAGTAAATTCACTTCAAATGAAAATTATCCCTCAAGTACATCATCTCACGGTGTAGAGTTCTGTTAATATATGAGAACGAAGTGTCTTTGCCTTGAGTGTTTTAATCTAACTCAATGCAAAATGCAACGATCACATGTATGTTTTTCATATATTGTATGAATTTTTCAAACCATTACAGTAACAATGGTATTACAGAAAATTTTATTAGTATAACATGTATGTTCAGATATACTTTCATCTTGTACTTTTTTTAATTGCTGCGTCACCGAAAGGTTACTTGAATATAGAAAAGTTGTTGTAAATACATTTTATTGTAGATAAGAATACTGCAGTTGTTAATAATTTATTTAAACTTTTCTATGTCTACCACCGTTTATGAATGTACCTAGAAATCAAATGTCAAATGAATTGCAAGTCAGATGAAATTTTTGTAATTAGTCTTTTGAAATTCTAAGGAATTGTGTGAAAGATTCTCAAATAATTAAGATCAATGGCGACATGATCCGCAAAGAATATAATTCCACATATCAACGTTATAAGAAAAGTAGTCGGAAAGGTCTCTGCGAGAAAAGAAACACCTGCACGAACTGAGTAAAGTTTCTACAGTATTTCATTTTTATGCTGCTATAAGGTCCAGGCTACAAAGTTGCGGTGTTATATTCTAATAAAAAATACACTGCACAGTTTCTTGCTATAATATCAGCTTGTTTCTTGTACGCAGTAAACAAAATGTATACACACGCGTTCATTAAAAAATAAGTTATGCTCACTACGTGTTTTAGTGTATCGGTGCGTGATATCCAACCTTTAATAATCAATCCATTCATTTTAAATGTCACTTGTTGTTTACATCGCAACTGAATTTACATGAACGGTATTAAATTACTACAGGATAATCCCAAATAGCCTTCATTGAACGTTTTAGAAAGGTCAGGTAGTGTAAAACAATTATTGATACGCGCAGGAAGTAGTGAACTTTAAAGTGAACAATTCAACCAACCGCAAACGGAGTTTCGCTTCATTTGCCAAGTTTGCTTAATTGTTAGCGAACGAAATTAACTTATTTAATATTCAATGGGATCGGCACAATTAAACCCACCCACAGCGAACTACTCGGAGAACGCGAAAACATCTTTACCAGACGCAATCGATTTTATTTAAAAAATGTTCACTTGTATAAAAAAAAGACGACGACACCATATTGTTTCATTTCTAATTAACTTCATTAACTCAAACAGTAGCAAAACTAAAAAGCTCTACGTGCGATTTCCAAAACACGCAATACCCGTGTTACCGCTGCCGACGTAAACAAGAAATTACTGAATAATTTATAATTTCTACTGCCATAGGTTTTTATATCTTATGGGTTGGATTGATTTGTGTCTGCCCATTTACAAACACGGTGCAAATTGCGTAGGAAAAATAATAAACACAACGTAGACCTAGGCACCGTGTATTTTTTTACGTATCTTATTAATCATTAGCCACTATTACATTTTAAATGTTTAATAAAAAAAAATGTATTTCGCTGGTAAAATTAAAGTTAAATGTTACTTACCCAAATGCTTTCCACATAGTGTGAAAACAGGAAAAGTCCCGGAAGGTACATCGTTAGCAAATAAAGTTCACAGCAAGAATGACGGAGGGTCCACGGTTCGCTTTTTATTTATACACTTGTTGTTTACTAACAACACATAAGTACTCGTTTATTTGCCCGGTAGATTAGGTGCCGGCGCGGACCGCACGCGCCCAGGGTCCCCTGCAAGCGAGCGCCGACTGCGAGCCGGACGGCTCACTGCGCCCCTATATACCTAACCTGCCACTTCTTGCTTTAGCCTGAACGCTTCATTTCACGCTCTACATCCCCGAATTAATAACTCTCTGTAATCTTGTATACCCTGGATATCTTAGATTAAAACACCAAGGTGCACAGTATCGTACACGTGGCTGAAACTTCATCCGACTTTCTAAGACAGAACTCTGTAATTGTAGTTCAACTATTGTGGACTTGATAAGGGCTCGGTTAGCGAATCAAATAGGCATTAAACTGGTTCAAGAACGCTTCGTTGATAACGAGAGATGTGGCAGACACTTGCAACATTCGGGAAATAATCAATTCCTGATTGATGTATCATAGTTAGTATACGCATACGACGTAAGTACGTATAACTAAGAAAATATGCGTATCTAACGCGACGACTACGTTACCCTCTACAATTTGTATCGCGTGTTTTGCGTAAATAAATTTTATAACACGCTTAAATCACCAGAGATATAATGTCATTACACTCACAATAAAAGTATATAATAATAGTGTCTAGAAAAATAATATCTCGGAGAATGAATAATAAGCTCTAAAGTGCGCGCAATAAAAATGATAAAGGAACTACTAATGTGACATAACGTAAAATTTATTAAAAATTAAATCATTGTTATATGTAAAGATATAAATTTATCATTTAATGAGGAAGTACATTTTTCACAACAACATGTCTTTAACTGTTACGAGAGAAAAGCATACGAGTATTTATTTGAAACTCGGCACTTAACATTTTCTGTTAATACTAGCTAAATAGTAGTCACGAGTTATATATTTATTTATGAAACGTACTTTGTTTTTTAATTCTACATCTGAAGACGAGTGGTGAAGGCAACCAATATAATCGCTGTGATGTTTGAACGGTGAAGAAGTCTAAATTCTGTGACCTTGTTCGATAAAAAGTTACAACAAAAGGGATTGATGTAAAATATTGTGTCAAAAATGCTTATAGGTGCTAATAATACGGGGTAGCTGGATAGTTCCTGATTTAATATTTTTTTACGATCAACATTATAATAGAAAAACAGTAATTTAAAATAGTACTTATGCTTAGAACAGTAACTATGTGGCAGCGAAAGTTGTTAAAATCGTTCACGCTATTTTTGAGATTGCCCGGGACAATTAGACAGACAATCGAATGAAACATTTTGTTTTGTCAATCCGATAGTTTATTCGTAATTAAAACCGAAATTTTTATTTACACATCTACACTGCATAGATATTTGTTAAAATTTTCTTATTTATATTACACAACTGTATTAGATATTATATAACTACAGTGATATAATTAGAACTTATGTATTTAAATATTTTACAGACCTTGAAGAAAACGAGTGGTAGTTTACATACAGTATAATAATGCTAACAAATTGGCTACAATAAAAAAGAAGGTACTTTAATTAATTCAAATTTAATGGACGATAAAGAAGTCCTATCTTGGCACGGGCGTATTGCATTATATAAGACAAATAAGTTCCAGACATATTGTATTAATAGAAAAAATAACATCTAACTAAACTTATACAAAAGCTCTTTTATTTCCTAAATAAATGAAATAAATATTTATAGTATTAAAAACTCTCAAAGTATAGTTTTGAATAATAAACAATTATGAAAGTCGTATAGTAATTCTGTTGTAATGTTTAAAATGTCACGTGCTTCCGTCGTACGGGGATATGACGATTCTAACATTGAACTTTATTGATCGACGACGAAGACAGGCTAGACAGGGAGGTTTGTTAAGTAAGTTAGTACCTAGGAATCACGGTAATATACCATATAGACTACTTCTTTCTGCTTGTGACTACTACTTGCTATACACAAATATATATTTACATTCAGTAGAAAGTAGTATACATTTATTTAAACTAGGTATCTCAACTTTAATAACAATAAAACATTACCAAAATGTAATGGACTGTAATAAACTGTTTACTTACTGTAAACCTTAAATTGACGTAGAAAAAGATTGTGCAATGTATTCAATTATTCCTTAAATATTTTTTTTAGAAATCTTTACAGTTGTGCTTCGTATAATGGCATTATTAGGTAGATTTGTAATGATTAATTTTATTTAATAAATCGCGGAAGAAATTTTGTTTAAATACCTAGCACGTGCCAATTCTGTTTACAATTGCATTTAAGTTTCATTGAAGCAAGCTTTGAGTCATGAACTTGAACCTTCGAGGTCGCTCCGTGCTACAAAATTTTACACGGGCGCAAACCGGCTCAGCTGTGATCTTCACATCCGTATATTATTCAAAACTATTAATTACATGGGCATTTTAAACTGGGAAAAAATTTAATAATATTGTAGACATCGGCGTAAACGATTATCTAAACGGTAAGACTGTAGAAGCAATTGTACATTATATTTAAGCTGATGCTAGTATTTTTTTATATATATTTTTGGCATACACTTAATCATACACGTATAAATGAGACCTTTCGACATGTGTAATGAGTCCGCCTGAATGTCGACAAATTCATATTATTAGTCTTTATGTAGGTAAATCTATATGTAAGAAGCTTTTTTAAGCTCTTTTAATGTTTCTAGTATCGTTTGCAGTGTATATCATCCTTATCGCAATCATCTCATTACTCTGTCATCATTATGACTAGATACAATGCTCCTTCACGGGAACGGGATACCAAAATAGGCGCTGCTATCGTGTTAACTATCTAGTGATTTTGAACTACTTTTAAAACCAGAAAAGTTTGTCATCAATCAAGTATCAACACCGTTTCATAAATAAAAACCTTTGGAAAAAAAAGGCTCAACATATGTCCCGAGCATAAATTAGACCTCACATTGTATATCCATCTAGTCTATCCAATATAGATCCACGGAATTTATCTCCGTCTGTAAAATACAAGTTAATTAGTAATCGAATCCCTGTCTCTACGTATCGAGCAATTCATCGCACTTACAACTGAGCTATCGTAACTTCAGCCAATAAACTAAGCGCCTGAAATATAATAATAGCAATATCTATATGTTACCAGTTCATGCCATTTAATTGAAATAAATTTTTTATCAGAAGATAAATTTATTTAAAAAAAAAATTAAATACGCTTAAATTACTGTTACTGTTCTGTGTGTATTTTATATTATAATCCAACCTTAGTACCTGTAATTGTATAGGCAGAGCTACCTATTGTTTTAGACGTAATAATGAAATAATGTGTTCAGGTTACTGCGTTACTTATACTGCTGAGTGTTCAAAATTATTACCCTGTTCTAAAGTCAAATCTCATACTAATACATTTTTATCATTTTGCTACAATAATGCCAAATAGTGTACAAGTATTTAAATTCAAATTATTGTCTTCATTTATGACACTACTTCTGGATGTCTAATTTCATAGTAAGCCAAATAGCCAAAACAGCCAACCACGACATACTATTTGTTCTTTGTCCATTTATAGTTTGAAGATCTCTATTGGCAGACTCCGTCTAGATAAAGTTTATTTCTATCTCTAAACAGTAAGTATACTATTCTGGTTATGTCTGTCAAATTTGTTACGGCCAGGAGTAACATTGAATATCAGATGAACGTCTCACACGACTCGTTAATTAATTGAAAAAAAAATAATTAAAGCCTAAAACATTTTCTTTTAACGTTCGATATACATTTATGTATTATATATATAAAGTTTTGTTAGTTTTTTCTGCCGGAGATTATAATAGTAGCTACGACCGTTGCAACAGTATTTGCCACCAAATAGTAACGTGCAAAAAAGTGCCATGTTCCGACATTAAAAAAGGTGTAGTGAATGAAGTCACTGAGGTTGACTTAACTCGTATGCAACATTAAAATGAGCATTATTTTTGTTTTTTTTTTTGGATATTGGTATCCACTCGTTCTCCTAAAAAGAAGATTAAGAGTAACATCGGACTTGAGGGGGCAGAGCACGGAAGGTGCTAGCCTAAACCTGTTACTAGTAGCTAAGCTCGAGGGCTCCCGCAGGAACCTTGGCTCGGGCTGCTACTTTGGTTTAACCACCGGATGGGTGCGCCGTCGAGCTTCTTTGACGCTTCGACGGTCGATCCGTAGAGTGACTAGGCTCAAGAGTCCTCGAGACGGAACCTCGGCTTGGACAGTCACTCAGTGCGCGTTTAGCATTCCGTGTCAAGGGCGCCCGAGTGGGCCGAACCTCGTCTTGACCGGTAGCTTCTAAATGAAATCTACTACCACTTCGAATGGCGTTATCGCTGGCAGAAGAAGTGGCGGAAGGAACTCTAGCAATGCTCCTATCTCTCATAATAATCGGGGCCCCGCAGCCCCAGAAATGTATCGGTCTCCCTCGCCGGCGAGATCGACTTGTTCTGAGTTGTGTCCTAAGTTCCCTAATGCGGACCTGCCTAACGGTCGTCGCGTCGTCCGAAAGCTTGAGAGCGTTTCTCGGCCTCAGGGCGACGCGCTTGAATGTACCCTTTTTAATGGGTTTGTATGACGCGGCGTTGACTACTAACTTATTCGGGTGCGAAACGGCAGAGTCAAAGAATTTTGTTGTAGCCTTTTTGATGAACTGGGCTATCGTGGGAAGGTTAAGGTCTATGTGGAGGTCCTCGTTGCGTACGTACCAGGGTGCTCCCGTAGTACGTCGCATGAACCTGTTCTGGATGACCTGAAGTCTATGTATGGTCGCAGCACTTGCATGCGCGACAATGAGCACAATATGGTGCATTTTATGTCATCCTTACTAATGTCACATTATTATTAGCAAGCAACAGTTACATCGGCTGAACTTTTGGCTTATTTTTAAATTATCATGATGGATATATATTACAAGAAATAATTTCTCACACTAGTCAAGGCTATTTGATACCTGTTTTTTTTTAAAGTGCAATAATGGAAACAAATTTGAATTATAAACTAAATTCCTATTCATCGCGTCGTTGTGTGATAAAGGTAATCACATTGTTTGGTATAAAATTATTTCTTTCTATTAGTACTATCGTTATTATATATCAGTAATACTTAATTCATGTTGATATTGAATGCTTATAAATGAAGTCTTTGAATCCTAAACCTACTAAACGTTAATACTGGTGTTCAGGTAACGCACTGATAGATATTATTATATAGATATTTTTTTAATTTATGTAACTTCTGTATAGTGATTATCTGTGACCACTATTAGAATAAAACATAAACAATATGCATGA
>DWHU01000444.1:0-19029 GCA_018247975.1 Parides photinus | reverse complement strand
TGGGAATCTTCAAGAGGAGAGTGAATAGGCTGCTTCTAGACTAGTGCGCTTTACCACCAAAGACTACATCGCCGCTTGCCATCAAGTGGGATCATGGTCAAGCGCTAGTCTATAACAAATAAAAAAAGTCTATAAAACAAAAATTCAAAGTTGCTACTAAATTCTTAGTAAAATATTTTAATGAAAGTTTACCAACGCACAACTAACTCAACACAAAACACTACATAGAAATAAGTTAACAAACTATTAACAACACCGAATTAACATTGGAGGTAAAGTTATTGTTTTTGTTTCAGCAAACAAAAAAGTTACTAATATTGCCCGTCAGTATATTTTACGCTTCCACTATATATATACTATCTTGTAACGGTTTACAAAATTGTGTTTGTTTTATTACCACAACACTCTTTGTTCGGTTAAAATACTGCTTAATGCTAGTAAGTGATATAAATTATTTGGGATAGACGGGTTGATTAGATTTATCACAGTTCGGTCCGAGGAAATATTGAATTAAACTGATAACATATGATGTTTTTTGTTAGGAGTCATGTGCGTAGTGGCGCGCGCATGGGGCAGCAGGCTCGGCGGCATCCGCGGCGGAGTGCGGGGTCGCACTTAACCAGTCGCCAAACGGTCGGCGGCGTCCTCGCGACTCAGTCTGTGTCTGACCGCGAGGGGAGTCGGTTTTGTTTCGTTTCGCACTCAGCTCGACACTCCATTATAACTATAAACGAACCCGCTTCAAAATACTGCACATACTCCGTCAGGACGTACAAACTCTAAACACTTATCAACTTCATTCAACTTACTTTACGAGACCGGCTCGAAAACTTTAACAAGTGATTGTTTGTCCGAACTGTCAGTGCGCGTGTTGTGCTTTATCGATAACATAACCTGTACGACTTCAAGGGCATGGGAGATCTACGTCGTTGTGCTTTGGATGCGGTGTTGTAGCGCAATACGAGTGAGTCCTAATCGTTGATCTTGTAAAATATTAAGTGGGCGTATTCAAAAGTTTGAGAATCGATCGGGTGAGGTGCGTGCGTGGGATTGCGTTTACGTAATCTTTGTTTACCTTGGGACTATGCATTGTGTTAACACTACGTTGTGATACTTGTCACTTAATTTTATCACTCTTGTCAACTCTCCCGTTAAAACTTACCTTTCAAGTACGAGTGAGGCAAATGCTCCGACGTTACTTTTCATTTTGTTTATTTTATTAAGAATTTTGTTATTAATAGCGTTTTATTTAATGACTACACTAATTCGATATTTTTATTAAAATGTATCTAACGAGTTATACCATTTATTGAACTAATTTTTAAGTTTTTAAACTTAACATGATGTAATTTTAAAATTTATTATTTGCCTTTTTATAAGATTTTTATATCTTCATGGAGACTCCAGTTTTTTTGTATTTTAAATAACATCTAGGAAGTTTATACTTTCATCACAGTAAAATGAAAGAAGAACATCCATAACGAATCAAGAATTTACTTAAATAAAATTTGACTTTCAAAGCGTTTGACAATAAGAAACCAACGGTGTGCGAATTTTTTCATTTGGTGCAAAATGCTTTTTAATCTGTCCCGCACGCCTAGCGCTAGTTTCCAAAGTTCGACATTTTTACAGACTACACAGTTGAAATTGCTTGGTAATAATAAACGTGGGACTGTAATTAGATAGTCAATTAACCCCTTTCTTGTTTTATGGGTAATAAAATTAAATTAAAGTGATAAAACATCTTCAAGGTTTTTGTGTTTTGCTAAAAACATTTTTAATTAATAATAATAGTTTATTGGACATAGACTATTACACTAAAACAGATTATTATATTAATTTTAAGCGAGGAAAATGCAGGTATCTTTAAGGAATAGTATTAAAAACTTAATTCTCTTTTCATGCTTTTTAGCAGTGGTAATTCTTTATATATTCTTTAAATTCACGCTGCTTTTTTTGTCGAACGCAAACTATTGTAGTTATAGTTTTTCTAAAGTACGATTGAAAACGTAAACAAGTTTTTACGTATATATAAAACAATTTCGTCGCAATAAGAATAATTTATTAATCAGATAATCCATCACAAACTTGCTTTACTTTTTTCGTATTTAGTTCTTTACTAGTGCGTAGAAGCGAACGATTTAAATTTTGCAAAAGACTTAATGACTTGACAACGCAGTTCATAAATTCTGCACTTGTGTTTGTTGCTGGCATTGTGATATGAAGAGGTCTGTTGTTGAGAGGCGACCCCTGTATATTTCAGTCCAAACAGCAATGTTTTTAACAGTACATTTTTGGTAGAATATTTATTGTGTACTACGAAGGACGAACATACAGAAACAAATAATACTTGAAGATATTGATTCCACGAATCAAAATAATTGAATTTTGAAGAAAAAAATTTAAGAGTATTAAATAATCATTTATTGTAAGAAAATAACTTGTTAAAAAGCTTTAAAAAAATCATTAAGTGTACATTTAGAGTAATTGCAGAAGAGTTGTAATAACTATTGCGTCTCGAGATCTTTTTGTACGGCTATATCAAAGACTGTTTTTGTTTGTGTAGAGTACAATGAAGACCGGTTCACACGAGTTAGTGTGTGAAGCAAACTGTATTTTGATTTCTTATTTTACTAAACGGAATAGTTAAATTAAATGTATGTAAGCGTTTTTGTAATTAGGGTCTTTGGACAAGCATACCAAGGGTTGGACGGTCTTTCAGGTAATCCGTTCATATTTCATGAGCAACGGCCGCAGGCACAATGGCGTCGCGTTGAGGTCGTCGGACGGAGCTTGTCTTGCTTTTTACTCTATAACTATAAACGTGTTTTGAAGTTCACTATTGTAGATACACTAACGTATCATTTACACATTCAGAAAGGACCATGTATGAATGGGCATAATACATACTTTATTAAATAAAATAAAGGTAGCTTTAAGAACAAAATTACAAACTTCAACTAGCTAGGGAATTTAAAATGAAACTGCCTCGAGACACTTCGTGACCGTGTCAAGAACCGAAATAGCTCTCAAGGATATCAATTAGCCTCTTGGGAAATTAGGATAAATTTCGTAAATATATTCGAGACTAAACGTCTTGTAAGCCAATACGTTTTTCGAGAGTAAAAATTCAGATCAAATGTTTTATTAGGTACTAGCGGTCCCGGCGAACTTCGTTCCGCCTAACAGCCAATGAATGTGCAGATTAAACATTTTAAAATAAATGTAAAATATATTTTTTTAAGATATCAGTTCAATAAAATACACTGGAATTGACATGCAGAGTACACTTTTCGACAAAGCACTGAAGGTTACATGGATTCGGGAGGACCGTTGCCCGCATCCAGTAGTTTCTCTCGACCTTCACCAGATCGTCGGTCCATATTGTGTTTCGGTGTATTAGATAGATATTAACCGAATGACGTTAGATTTTAATTATTAATAATTCCCAGAATTTAATTTTGATAAATATATAGATACTCTTTGCTATTTCAATGATGTCGTCACAACAAAATGTCAAAAATTTCCTACAAGTGTTTTTTAAAAATAACACGACATTGGTGGATCTAATAAAAAAACAGTTTAAAAAACATTTTTGTTTTGCAGATTATTCTGAAAAAAATTACACCTGATACAACTCGATATGACGATTTTTTCCACTCGAATGTTTTCTCTGGACATAAACGGATTTTGGATTTTTTAAGCCGGTGAAGTAGAATTTCACGAAAATCGGTTCAAACGTCCACGTGTTATAAGTGGTGTAACTAACACGACTTTTAATATACTGATAAGATTATGCAAATGAAAGCATTTTAAATTGGTAGTAGAAGTGTCGAAACAGACAGTAAAAGCTGCTGTTTGTAAACACGAGCAGACGAGGCGTATGCTGCCGGCTCGTGAGCACATCGGGCCATGAGTCAGAATGATGCCATCAATTTAAGTCCACGAATACAGGGATTGCATAAACTGTATAATGTAGGTAGTTTCTACGTACTGGGTTTATGCTTCATATAAGAACGTACAAATACGGCACACAAACAAAGTAGTCAGCTTTAAGACCTGATTTTGTTGTTTTTGATCTATTTTATATTCAATTTGAAGTAATGTTTAAAAATGTGTGTGATTTCAATGTTATTTTTGTTCAATATAGGTATTTGAAATATGATGAGTAAACCAAAAATATGTATATGATATCCAATGCAGTAATGTTAAAGGGACTTGTAAAACAAAATAACTACATAACTTTTAATTTCGATACAGCACAGAGTCATGACATCAACATAACCTAACAATTTACAACAAAAGCAATACAAATTAAAAAATATTTTTTTATTTTATAACGAATATTTTCACTTATAAACATACCGTACAAACATTTACATTACAAACAAACATACCTTAGGTCATAAGTATGACTTACGTAATCTTTTCCGCACAGAGATTAGTTCATCTTCGGAAATATATTAACAATATATTTAGATATATTCACTTCTAAATTTTTATCTTATCACGAGTAATGGAAGCTCGGTAATATAAATTGAAAAGGTCGAAATCGTTTGCTCTGGTTAAAAAAAAATATCACAGATTTTTTCGTCTAGTCATTAGCAGAATAATCAAGCTTCGTTAAATTTTTGCGCATGTTTGAATTAAAAACTGAAAGTAATATTGAACTTATAGGTCAGTAATAAACAAAATTTTATTTCTTCGACAAAAGTATAATAGATCAAACAGATATGAAGGAAGACAATTTTTTATATTTTAAATATGAAGGCAAATTTGTATGAAGAAATGATTTTGCTTTGAGTTTGTGTACATAAGCGTTATAAAGAGAAAGGTAATAAATAGTGATACATATATATTGTATGGATTGAAAATCAAGGAATTTCTTATTCGAGATTCGAGGTTTCGAGCTACTTACTGTATGTAATGAATAACAATATGGTATAACGAGCCTTGTCTACAAATGTAGTTTACATAAATATAGACTTCTGTCCACAAAGAGTACTTAAGTTATACTTATATCGATTTTTGGATTAACATTACACTTTTGTTCATAAAGTTCAATACAGGATCCGTTTATTAACTATGGTAATATATTTGAATTGCTTTTGAAGTTCACTTATTTCATTTAAGTTCGTCTTCATTAATAATGGGGATTCATCATTTTAATGATACATTTGCCATTCGTTTATCGCGTTTGTTAATTTTAGACCGTTTCATTTGGACATTGAAAACTACTAGTGATGACTATCAAAATTGACCTTATACGAAATATGTTATCTAACCTTTGTTTGCGAATAGATATCAATGAGTGGATATCTTTGTGATAGAAAGCTTGATAGTATCGATTAGCGCGAAAGCATTGATTTGTGTTAAGTATATAACAATTTGTTAGGACCTTAATTACATAAAATTTTTGATTCTCTATCGATTATTAAACAAAATCATGTGCTGGTCTCTTCTATTATAGGTTAATAGATACTTTTTCTAATATTCATTTTACAGAAATAGCTTAAGTTTATTACGTGACAACCATACAACGAAATACTGGACTCTTTCAGAAAGATTTTGCAGTGATAACAATTCACTACTTACTGCTACTAAAAATAAAAAGATTATTTTAAATGTAATACTAAAATATCGTAAGCATTAGGAAAGTATTTATATTAAACAAAAAGACATTGGATATTCGAAATCGTTTGCTTTTAACATTTTCTATGTAATAGCGAAATTAGAAAAAAATATTTGATAAAATAGTTGAAAACTTGTTATCGTTTTTGCATCGTATGTGAATATACAGAGACATTGATTAAAAAGTTCATTATTATAATTTTTCTTTGCGCCCACGTCTGTTTTGATGATTCTCTCAACAAGAGAAAGTTCAGATTTGGACGGTAAAAGTGAAAGATTAGAAAGAACCAAATAGGTTATCGCACGCACTTATTGTTAGTTATATTTTAACCCACGAACGTTCTGTGAACGATCTAGTTGTTAGTTGTCTTCTTAAATTACATTACAAAATAATTCATAAACGTTCTAGTTGTAGTACTTTCTATCAAATGTGATAAACAGATATATTAGTCGTAGAACATTTTCTGTTCTCTTAGGAAATTGCGGATTATGTTTCATATTAAATAAAAATAGAGCAGATTTTTATTCATATCTTGCTAACCTTTTACTATTTGTATGATGTCATAACAACTTTATAGTCTCCTTCAATGAAAATTTCTTCTTCGTTCAGTAAACTCTGCATGGCATTTTAATGGCATATCCGCGAGACTACAAGCAATAACTGTTATGAAATTTTGTGAAGAAGAAATATGAACAGATTTAAGTGCATCACATATTTATGATGCTTATTAAATATTTTTTTTTTTTTACAATAAAACTGCGGATCTTTGCCTGCTCATGGTGTGGTTGAATCTAGTTATTTAACCACGGCGTCATCAAACAAGAACAACGAAATTTTATACATTACTAGCTGACCCGGCAAACGTTATATTGCCATATAAATTATTTCTAAGTAATTTCTAGTGTAGACTAAAAATAATAAAGATCGACCGGAAATGGAAAAGGATTAAATTACTAAAATGGCCATAAAAATAGGGTTTGGTGATAAAAAGGTAAAAATTTAGGGTTGTATGTATTTTTAAAACTACATTAAAAAAAATAAAAACAAAAATTTTCGTCAAAAATGTAAGGGTGAACAACCCTTATCACTTAGGGGTATGAAAAATAGATAGTAGCCGATTCTCAGACCTAATGAATACGCATATAAAATTTGGTAAACATCGGTCAAGCCGTTTCGGAGGAGTACGGTAAGTAACATTGTGACACGGAAAATGATATTAGATTATATATCAATGGATATATAACATGACGACGGACACATACATGATGATGGACGACATGGATATTAGATTATATAAGAAACAGAAACGATTTATTTTTTTTGTTTAAATTTTCACAAACATTATTTCCATATTATATTTTAGTTAAACATATTTTCATAAAATCTTCTGGGTTTCATTAAATCAATGCATTATTTTTTCAGATTTTACAAGTATTTAATTTATTCAAAAACAAAATTTACTTTTTAAGCTACTAATAATAATAAGTAAAACTACTTGTGTTCTTTAATACATATTAGAATTTTAACCGCGAACTCTCGTTATTGTATTAGGACCGTAGTATATCTCAATATTAAAAAGGGCTATAAAAAGAAGACCTCCGACGACGAAATCTCATTATTTATGGTTCAAGGGGCCCCGCTTTCTTTTTATCCTCAACAAACGCTCTCCCCCCTTTTACCTTTCAACGCATTCATCTGCCATCAAACACTAAGGACTTTCTTGTCCAGCGTAAATTATTATTTTTTACGGCCCCTACCTCTGCGTATTATGCCGCTGATAATAATAGGTCCAAGTTTAATTAGTTTATACGCGATTCCGTTCACGTTCTCGCCGTGTTTCAGTGCTCCGGACGGGTCGAGGTCGAATTTATCATTTTTATTAATCCGCCTTGATTAGGGCAAGGACACCTTCGGATATTCAATTAAATATAATTATTTATGTCTATGATTAAGTTATAGTCGGGAATCGTAGTTTAGGAGACATCTGACCTTGACAGGTTGAACAGTGAACTAAAACATTGACTCGACTATAACATTTTTAAATGGTAACGGCGCAGTTCTCTTACAAATGATTTCATTTTAACTTTATGGTGATTTAGGAAGCTAGGTATAGTCTTTCAAAACGGCTTGGTTATAACATACTCATGAAAATGCTACCCTTTTATAGTTAAAGAAAATACCTTTGCATAATGACTTATTAATTTGACATTAAATACAATTTTGGGGAAATCTTTGTAAGAACTGCCTCTAGGAGGAAGTTCGGTCTCAGTGGTATCTTTCAATGCCTCCGAATGAGCCGAAGTATCTGCTATAGAATGATCCTGAACTTTCACTCTGGACTTGAATGTCTTAAGTAACTTAAACTCTTATTAAACTGTCGCTTAGATACAACTAGTGCAGAACCAAGTAGCAGTTGCTGTCCCACGTAGGATTAATAACAACTTACGAAATGTTTACGATTTCCTAAGTAGGTATCCGAATTGATTGCTTGGTAATACATGATGAAGTCATGTTCGAAGTAATACCGGAACTGAGCGCGGTCAGATGGACACAATTCAAGGACGCACACATTGCATTTAAATAATAATAATAATTACATATCAGTCTTCACAAATTAACTTAAACATTATTTTTAATCGTGGACCCTATAAATTAGTGTCATGTCATCATTCCTGTCTTTTTGTCTGATATGATATATTAAGTAGACGTCATTGTACTACTTATTTGGATCAACGTTGATGATAAATATTTGGATAGCTTTACACTTACTTAATCGTGCTCGGTTAATATTTATGATACTTTATACCATTAGATATATTTAGAACGTCGGAGTAGGTACAACTGCAGCTTCTATTTTTGCGTTCCGTTTTGATGGCCGTTGAAGCTAGTGAAATTGCTGGTATAACTAAACTTAACGTTATGTCTTAAATGTATACCATCTAACGCTACAATGTCATGTCTTGGCGTATTATTTAACATCAGTTGAGCGTCTCGCTCGTTTCGTCGCTTTGTTAAAAAAATTAATAGATAATAGTTCTAAAGCCTAAGTATATTTAGAAAATACTAACAAAATATCCATATGTGCTTTAACTTCTGCGCCCTACAGCGTTACCTCGTTACAGGTTGTTGAAAAAAAAAATCTGTATCGATACTTTACCGCAGATGTTGAACCTGGGTGATTCAATTCATAGTTTCTGTTTTTCATCCACGTCGTTACGCGTTTTCAAATTGAAACACGGATTTATTCCAGTTCGGTTCGAGCTAAACAAATACCGATATTTTATTTTTAATCTCTAACTTTTTTGAAATTTCCGCCGTATGCCTACATACAATGTCTCTTTCTGATAAAGCAATCGTAGCTATTCCCTGTTCAAAACGCAGAAACAATGATTTTTTTGTAGACCACTTTCTATTATAGATTTTAAATCAACCATTTCATGGTGAAAGATGTGAAAGCGATTATCTTATGGTGGTACAAAAAAGATCATTCGAGATAGAACCGAATGCAAAGCGAGACAAGGCAACGCGACAAATGGTTTCTTAGTGCATTTATTTACTTTTGAAAGTTGGTAATAGTCGCTATGGATCATTAATTTGAAAAATTAATGAATCGTATCTCGTTAAACCATTAAAAAAATCAATGCTATTGCGGGATTTCTTCGTATTTCTTCTATCATTCAGCTTTTGGCTACTAGTGTTATTACTATAATCTCGGCAAGCTCTATAATTTTGTCTAAAATGTAACATTTGTTCAATAATGTACAGTATGTTATTGATGAGATTTTCCTTTAGTTGAAATGTATTATTTTGTATTTGTAACTCTTATTATTGCGCGACGTAATGAATTTGAAATTTATTTTGAAACGTAATAAATTGGCCAGTTTAATGTTTACGTGTGATCGCGTGACTGTCGTGATACAGCGAGATTTCACTACAAATCTTTTTTAAAAAAAAAAAGATCTCTAATTATGGATATTACGCGTTGAACGCCGAAATATTTCTTTTTGTGTGTTATTATTTTGTGAAAACTTTTTTGAACATGCGATTTGGTCATAGCTTGAGTCCATTTACTTCCTCGATGCCGTTAGCTTCCATAATAAAGCTTGTTGCGGCAATGGATGAGGCTTTGTTTAGTGTTTCAAAAGTGAAAGTGTCGCGTACACTTTAGTGTTATAATAAGAGAGATCACTTTCCTAGATCACTTGGCAGGCGGTGCTCAGATGTACTGCTTATATCAAATGATCAATTCAGAGGAGAACATAAATGTAAGTATAAAAAAATTACGCATACAATCGTTTAAGAATTGATATCTTCACATAATATATAAATCTTTATTTGTCTACTATTAATAATTATATAATACAGTTATTAGTAAGTTATAAGGTTATAGATATTTATTATTTCTTTTTCATTACTAGCCCCTTGGCAATAACCAGCGGTTAAACGTTCGAATCCGGTCGGCACAACATTCAGAGCGCGTTGTGCGTATCAAGTATCGATCTGGTGAACGGCGAATCGGCTCTGTTCCACATTTCACGCTCTTGGAGATCGCGAAAACTGCAACTTATCCGCTCAAGGTACACACTTTTATGCATTTAATGAAATCATAAAACATTATTGTCCTTCATCGAAAAATTGGTTAATCTATCTTATTTCTAACAAACTATAATTATAACGCCACTTTTATTATTGTTCTCCTCACACAAAATTACGTATCAGCAATTGGCTCTGTAATTTGTTTCAATGTGAGACACATTCATCTAAAACTGTTTATACATATATTGTAAAAATAATACTACATACTCTTTCTCCATTTATATTCTAACAAGGCATTTCGCGTTTTCATCTTTTTCATGCCGCTTGCTTTATCATGCATGGGTTTTCATCTATTATCGATATGCGAATAGTGCCGCTCTATTTCGATTCCGGATTCTTTATTTGCCTTTTATGATGTGGTGTGGTATTCGCGTTATTATTTATGCTCAAAATTATATGTATTCTTCTTTAGGGTACAGAGAATATAATAAAACGTCGTTAATATCAAGAGCATGTTGTTATGAAATATTATTTGCAAAATAGAACCCCTATTTCGCAAATAATATAACAAAACTGTGTTCAATATTACATCGGCATTAAATATAACACGCTATAATAATTGAATTAATTTAATGAGCCCCAACGAACACGTAAATAAATATTAATTGGGAGCAAACTAAAAAATGGTCTTATTACTGTATTACTTTAATATATAAACATAAAAAAAAATTACTTGAAATAGTGCATAACTATCTGCTTTATAGAATATTTCTTAATAAACAAAATGCTTAATTCTATCTACAACGTGACTGCATATTTGATGCTATAACAAAATTAACAATTATAATTTTTAACCAAAATAATCTTCGCAACAGTAATACATACACAATTTACTAAACTTTCAAGTACAGGTTTTGTAGTTCCTCGTATTTAAAACCGTCTACAATAAATTGAAACCTTACGTTGACTCTGAATTGTAAAATCATAAAATTGTACATTTATGGTGTTCGCTTAATAGTCTAAACGCCACAGAATTAACATTCCATTTTTAAATCACCGTTATTTTACATTCGTTCCTTTTTTAGGAACAGGCTAAGATTTTAAGATCATGCTGCCTCGTACTTAAATCAACGTTGTGATAGTGGTTAGCTTTTTAAACATATGATGTAGCTTATTTTTTTTATATTTTTAATGCCAAAATTAATTAAACGTCTTAAAATAAATTGTAAAGTTTTGGTAAAAATAACCGGTTTCGTACAGTTGTGAATTAAAATTTTCCGTGATAATAATGTATTTTTATCGTGAAAGTATATCAATATGCGTTAACAAGAATCGCGGCGGTGAAGTAAAACAACGCCAGATGTTCGTTGAGTCACGGCAGTAGGTGTTACAACCTTTGCTTCGGCTATACGTCGAACAATACACGCTCTCTCTATTGTTAATAAGCATATGTTCATCGCATTGCCTAAGCTGTCATGTAATGGCGTTAAATTATTCGACGTAATCGTCACACGCACGTGTTATATGATTTATGGCTACCGGTTTATGTTATGTTACCATCTATATTAGACGTGTAACGGCATCGCTAAATTACTATGACATTCATTTAAAACTTTATCATTGATGAACTAACAGTCTATTACAACATAATTAAAGGTTACTTGATCAGAAAGAAAATAAATATAAAACTTTTAATACAATATATCGAATTAAATTATAAAAATCATCGGTTGTCTGTTTTCTCATCTTTAAATAAACCCTGAAAAATATTAATGGCAACATTAGGATACCTGTACAGTGTATTCGCTTAAATTAACAAATTATAATAACGCAATAAAAACATAGTGGCTTGAAGTTTTCACTACGTTATTATCACGACATTGAACTTAACAGGTTTATTTATACGTAACGATATTCACAATAAATAAGTAACAGGAAAAAATTATGTCGTTACATACACGCAATAAAATATTTATGTGAGTGATATTCACGTTAAAAACTTTTTCTTTTCTCGAAACAATGCACGACGATACATTTCTTATTATCGAACTGCAATGCAAGAAAAGAACTAGTTTTTTGTTAACTCATTTAAATAATCAATAAGAACGATGTTAAGAGAACACATAATATACAAAAGAAGATTTCAAAACGTAGAACATTAAGTAAAGATATTTTTTATAGGTGTACGTTACACATCAAAATATTAAATATAGAAATAAAACTAGAAAGTCTGCGAAAAAGTAAAAATTTTCTGTTACACCCAAAACTCGTTAAGTCAAGTTGATCATTGAAGCTTTTAATCATAACTTTTTCCAATTAAAGCGAACCGTGTAAAGTATTTCAATTAGCATTTTTCAATAGATAATAATATAAATATTAATATAATACAATTTAGGGGATGGTGGTATTACAAAATATGACGTTTTGTTATAGCGAACAATTTGAGCAAACATCGGCCGCGGCTTTTGCGGAGCAAATATTAAACAGCTGTAATGTGTCTTCCATAATTGTTTGTTGTTATTACAAAATACAAAAGATAATCAAAGATTCTCTTCATATTTACTGTGATTATATTTAAGAGAAATAATTAAGTATAAAGATTTGGTTTTCAGCATTTTGTTATTGATAATATCAACTGTTTATTTAACAACCTATTCCTTCAGAAGGTATTAGAGTTCTTGGGCAGAATACTAAAAATCTTATAATGTAACGAACATACAGCTAGTCAGTATATGTAAGTATGTCGAAATAAATATATTGAATAATTACAGGAAAGTAAATACCTGAAATACATTGTAAAAATAGTTACGTTACAATTTACAGATTTGGTTTTTAAATATAATTAATATTATAGCGTAATGAAGCTGAAGGTTAATATCTTAAAAGATAATATTGAGTTGTATTACTATTATATATCATTGCGGTTAGTTCATGAGAATGAATGTTGGTCGTTACGTATTGTGAACTATTTGTTAATACTTAAATAACAATTAAGTATTTGAACATGAAACCTATGAATTTGTGTGTAGACCTCGTATTGCAGCGGTTAACCCCTGGACTTTTATAATGAAGGACCCTTTTCCAAACCCTGGTAGACCGCCATTGTCAACCTATCACTGTAACAATGTTTCTGTATTACAGCTTTTCTAAATATCAGGATAAGGGTATCTTGGGCGAGTATTCGATATTACAACATGCAATAAACAATTATATATAAAAAACGGCGTTAATACAAACGTTTTTATCTGTGTGTACTCTAGTAAGGTGTGACAAGGTTATAATGTGCAATGATCTCATACATTTGTGATCCGTGGAGTGTAATTCAATCAGCCGTACCCATTAAATATGGCTACCGATGACGAATACGATATAAACACTACTTTACCAATTAAAAAATTTTTTATAGCGTTTTAGATTATTTTTAGCACCTCCTTAATAAGTCTTTTATGGTGCATATTGTAAATGATAATTCATAATTTTTTCAGTCACCAATAGCGACTATAGAGAAGCAGACAGTAAATGTCCTATTTGCAAATAATTATCTCTTTTGAAGCGTTATGAAATAAAATCGGTGAGTTAAATTTTAAAATTAAAAGATGCAAGAATTTTAATACATAGCATATAAAACGCTTAACTATAAAACTGTTTTATGCATTCTCTCTGTTCTGATATAATATTATATAAAGTTATAATGACGTGAATATAATTTAAATAAAAAAAGCAGCCCGTGGACGGGGCAAGCCGTAGCGAGAAAGTGGAGCATCAATCTATCACGCGGATGCAGTTATAAAACCTATCGACGGCGCGACATAAAAGCAAAACGAAAATGCTGGAAGAAATCCGTGTAACGAAAATTTTATTTCATTTCGTTGATGCTTCCGTTAAAGGTACCAACATATTTCGACGTTTTTAATTACGACGTTTTTGTTATATTTGAATATTTTATTGAAAGTGCGGAAAAGGAATTGGTGTGGTGATTGACAAATTGCCGCTTATCCTCCGGTGATGGTGCACGTCACGCCAACTACTACAGTTACCCTCTGACACGACCCTGTTCAGTCTTTATCCGTGACTGTTTTCTTAAAATCTCGTTGCCTCAAACAAATTTCTTTTTTTTTGTTGAAACAAATTGCTGTCAATTTAATTATGGCTCAATAGATTTTGCTGCATAAGATGAACTCCGAAAACCTTGTGACATACTTCAGAACGAGTTTCATTATATAATCTTTAAATATTTGTTAAATAATTCATGTTATGAGTAAAAGTTTATAACTCTTAAAAATATGCAAATAAAACATTTAATTGCATAAGTCTTGATGTTGGATTTTCGGCATCGCTAAACTAAATAAAATTTTGGTTTGTAACGATGCTCGTTCATCGTTGTAGTTGCTTCATATTGTAATCGATCGGATCGCTATTGGGTTATTATTTCATACTATTATTAGAGATTGACGAGAGTTGGTAACAGCCGTTCAATGGCTCCGCTGTAAGCGATACAAATCGCCGCCTCTGACACACGCGTTTGCCGGCTGACGGAGCGTTCTTCTTTAACAACACGCTAGATGCATCACACTTTCAGCGAACGCTATTGTTATGCTTTTAAAACGCTATTTCCACGGCAATTGTACGAGAACGTTGGCATTTTCTTTTCTATATTCCGTGTAATGAACCTAGGTTATAACTATTCCTTGTTACTAGAAATTAAGAAGTCTGATCGAGGCTAAATTACTATCAATGTATATTTACGATAATAACGGTTCCAAAGGAAACAATTATCTTTTTCAAATTTAAACAAGCGCCAATAAAACAAGTCTTTAAAAATCGAAGTTTGTTAATAATTTTTCAAATTAAAGCCGTCTCGGTTATGTATTACATCTTGAGGATACAGACACTTTTTTTGAAAGAATGATTCACAGTTCCATGAACAGGTAGTTTTCCCAGGACAAACAAAATAATTTTAATAACAGTTTTATTTTAGATAAAGAAATTACTATTTTGTCGTTACAAACTGGCGCTCCAATTTATTTGCATATGTAACAAAGATATCTGCAAACGAATAATCATTATATTACAAGATAGTATAATTTGATGCGAGGTATGAAATTGCATACGTGGTAAGGGCAGGCGTCCGTGGACTGAATAACAAAGGGTCCCGTTGTGCAGCGAGCGGAGGTCACGTTCCCGCCACCCGCGTGCCGGTTCGATGCCCGGCTTTGAATTCATTCGCGAACAAATCAAAACAAACATACATCGGACGATTATGACATTTTAATGAGAATAAAACGAAAGTGGTATGTGATGCCAATAATTTGTGATCGTAACCTATTTAATTTGTGAACGTGCTAAAGACACTGAAAGAAATCGTTTTATACACAATTTTTTTTCGAATAAAGACTTGGAAAATACTTGATAATGAGTTTTTGTTGCCTTTGACACTATACGCCTGGTTATCTACCACGCTGAACAAATAATTAATATTAATGCCTGAAGACTTTAAAAGACTAAGTGATACGTAAATGCGTTGCGCTTAACTCTACGGTAATATTTACAATGACGAAAACTTTCATGAAATTTACAATATGCTTACTTTTCTGTTAACTGTGTAACCTCAATAAAAAATATTATATATGAGGATATAACAAACGTGGTCAACAAGGTGTGTGTGTAGGTTTCAGATACTTCGCTCTGTTTGCCTCTTGTGATGATACATAAACGTAAATTAAGTTCTCATTAAATATTCTCAAAGCATACTGCACTGAATAAAGTTCTAAGTCTATTTAGGAATTCAATAAGAGACTTTATGTTAAATCTAGAGAGCGGTCTTTTTGCTCTATACAGATTTTCTATTTCAAATGGATAAGAGTGTTCTCGGTGGTGTCTGGTGTCACTTTAGTAAGCTTTCTAGTGAAATGCTTTGACCGTCGCCGCTTCCATTCGTGACCCCGCATTCTCATCCATCCAAATAAGATATTAGCAGCAGGTAACATGAAATATTAACAGCATTATACAGATATTCAGCATAAGTAAATAATATTTGATTTGTTTTTAAAATTCCTTTTGGCCTTGATCAAAAATACCAATACTTTCCACATTCTTGTAATAATTAGTAATCTAACTTGTATCTCTTGTGGATTCTATGAATACAATAATCTAAAATCGTGGTAAATCGATGCAAAATGAAAGTGGAACAACTCTCAGTAGGCTGTTTACGGTCACCAGGGTGTTGATAATCATTACCGGCAGTCGGCTTCGTTCCTGAGCACGATTACTTACTCACGTTGCTAACTTTCTTCCTCACAACTGTCTGCACGCAACGCAAATAATTGTTATAATAAAAGATTTTACTTGAATGCAGTAATTTTTATTACCTTATAATGTAATGGAAACTTGGTTCAAGCTTTATATACGTGGGAATTTTCAAGAGAAGAGTGAATAGGCTTTTTCTGGACTAGTGCTCTTTACCACCAAAGGCTACATCACCACTTACCATCAGGTGGGATCGTAGCCAAGAGCCAGACTATAACAATATAAAAAAAATTATGACAGCAACGTCAATTTCATAAACCATAATGAATACGTTTACATGAATCTAACCACAATGTAAATGTTAAAGAATATTTTTGGAGACTTTTAGGAAGTTCAAGTGGAAAAAACGCCTGCAAATTTCAGTGTAAAATGATGTTATCATTTGAGATTTACAAGTTACGTGTGGGATAGTTGAAGTCGGTGTAGTCAGGGTATATACGGAGTGCTCTTGAATGCACGGCGTTTGCAGACGACACGCTGTTGTGGAGCTCGGCTGCGCGGGCGAGGTCGGCTACCTTGTCATCAGTGTAATAATACGCCGCACAATACTTTTCTAGCGAATTACTTTTCCTCATTACTTCACTATTATCTAATATGCCCAGTTTTTGCTCGCAGTTCGCATGTGAACACTTGCGCTTTTCCCGTATGCGATTAATTACTGATGTTATTCAACATGTGGTGCATTATTTCACGCTCAACATGGCCGACGGTTTCCGCCGCGTACAGCCGATAGTGTTGTACTCGTACCAAAGGCGAACCGTCGGCACGTTTCTGACATTTGTAGTTCGGTATATTTTGCGTCACTTCACTTTTGAAATGTCGCGTTCGTGAAATTGAGTCGCATGTCGCAACTCTTTATCTATGGTGAATTAGATATGATGGACCATTCACAGCCACATTACATTAATTAAATGTTATATATGCAGATTGATTATAATTTATTAACACTAAATATGACAATACGTTTCGAAGTGGCGAGGACTCGGTTTGTAAGGCGGTTTGTTGACAATTCTCAGAGTCGCGGGTTTGATTCTGATCAAGCTTTTGGTGAGAGAAGACACGAGAAAACCGACACATCCCCTATGTAGTACATTTTGAAGACATGTTGCATTTCTACCCCTCACACGTGGCCAGTGTGATGGATAAATAACCTTGGCTTCCTTGTGAGAGAAAGCAATCGCTGGAACATGAGGGTTTATCTATTTATTGTAGATTATGTCACTTTCACAGTTTACTTATAAAGCATCCTAATAATATTTGTTATCCTTTTGTACCATTTTTAATTTTGTGCTATTTTAAGTAAATAGTTTTATTTTGTGAACTTAGTACATATATTCATATCCTTATAGTGGTTACAGCCTGTTTCGTTTAAAAACTTATATAACTTTGTATTCATCAGTGCATAAATTTCACGTCTCCGGTCCAGGTCTTTGTTAATATGTGAACAAACTATTGTATCGTTTTTTAGTCTCTAACAATGCGGCTATTATTTTTATATACACTATAATAATTATTTGATTATTTTTTCAGGTTCACGCTACAGGACCCGCGTCTTTTTATCATCTATTTCGTATAAAGTGTGAAAACAATAACCGTAAAACGGCTCTCCTGTCGAAAAATGCGAAAACTGTCCGCACCGTTACAAAAAGAAAATGCATTACATCACCCCAGATGGTGAATGGGGATTCTTTTTAAGATGTCCCTTCCAATGGCCACGCAAGACATTAATGCCCCTCTCAAGGGACGTGCAAGTTTAAAAGTCCACTTTCAACTAAGGGTATTCCTGTAAGTACTTAGCTAAATATTGGGGGCCCGCTTGTGATTTCTGCTTTGGGTTTTTAATGAATTCTTTTATGTACTTAATGTAAAATTCTTTAATAGATACTAATAACCTTTATTGAAATGTCAGTTAAATAGTCTCACGTAAAGCACATATACACAATTGGTTGCTTTTAATTTTAGATTACCAGACCAATCTGGGATGAAGTGAAAGATCTAGAGATAATTAAAAAAAAAGCTAAACACAAATGTGAATGCTTTACTGCGCGTATTGCTCTAGCGTGCGGATTATGGTCAATTGAAAAACCCAGCGTTCCGTGTATTCTTTCGTGGCGTGAGTATTCTTTACAGCGGTTAGCGCGTCGCAGTCGTGCTGTGGTTATTTAAATATCGTCGGCAGGTTCACTCGCATGCCGAGTGCCACTGTTTGTCCCCAGTTCCTTGTTATGTGTTTTTTTTTTATACTGAAATTACACAGCAAGCGTATTTTACGTGAGGCTAAATTGCTTTTGACGTTGCCGTTATGCCACGAAAGTTACATGCGGCGATAAAAGCATGAGTTAAATGCGAACTGCATAGATTATTAGTTAATCACTGGGCAATTTATAACTTAAAAAAATAGTTAATGTACATAAATCACACAATCGTTTTTATCATTATAGTTGTTAATTTATGATCAAACTTTCTTAATCGTCTGCATATATACTTAGTCTGGCCATAAATACTGTTACTATTCAAAAAAAGAAAATATTACGTTTGAATTTGGAATCTGTCAT
>DWHU01000443.1:0-19046 GCA_018247975.1 Parides photinus | reverse complement strand
TATTATTATAAATAGTGTGTTTAAATTGTATACTCGTGCCATTTTTAAACGAATATCTTTGGTATTATACGCTTTAAGTACACTTGATGGATTTGTTCATGGGCTATAAAGTTTATTTTTATTTTTATGCTTCTATATGGTTATTGGCTACAATGGTGGATTTTATGGTAAGCTGATAAGCTACATAATTTTTTTTAATTTGTATATCGTGTAAGTCAATACGTTCAGGAATACTAAAAGTATAAGAGGAAATTGTTTTAAGGCAGCTATAACATTCGATTACATAAATTTAGAATTGGTCATGTCAAGTGCTTCTATTCTTTATTGTGATGGTCAATATTTCGTAATAACAGACATTGACATTTTTTCTCTGTCTATGCTCTCACTTTTCTCTTCGTATGTTTTGCGATTTTACCATGGCTACGAAAATATTTTAATTTATCCTCTATTTTTTTATATTATTTTAACTTTTTGGTAAGACTAAACTTATAATTAAAAGTATTACATTCCGTCCAGTATAGTTGAAGTACTTAATGTCTAGTATAGTGTTGTCCATATACACATTTCTGTACCTATTAAGTATTTATTAAAAATATACACTATAAAAATGCTTTTTTATTGAAAGAAAAATCATCTATTACTTTTAAGTGTTTACACAGCAGCTAAAAAGAAAAACAACAACTTACCATTCTCGTTTTTTAAGGCTTTAGCTTAGATCGTGAACGTGTATCCTTTTGGAATAGACATGTCACAAATATAAACATCAAACAGATAGGTATATATTTCTAATGTAAAAAAAGGCTTTGTGCAAAGTACCGAAGTTTATTAAAAAAGAAAAATTGTTTCAATACAAAATAATGTTGTTCGTTATTTATAATAATATATCACAGTAAAGAATATTCATCCGATAACAAAAAGTAACACATAAAAAAATCTGTTTTTTTCTAGTTGGTTTTATGTTTTGTTATTGAAACGATTTGATATATACATATTTATTTTAAAGCTTTAAATAGGTTCTTGAATAGCATCTCAATACAAAGGAAAAATATGAACAAAATCAAATCTTCAAAAAATTAAATTTTATACGTTAATTCACTGTGATAATGTAGAGTAGCACTTGACTCCGACTGCATTGGATGGTAAGAAGCGATGTAAGACTGATTGCAAAGCGCATGATTATAAAAAGACTACGATAATTTACTGTTTAAGCTTCGTTGGTGTTTTACGGTAACCGACATTACTAAAATGCGGCACTAAAAAGTTTTTCTTTTGTAATACTGACATAATTAAGAAAAAATTAATAGTCAAACGATATATAACAATAAAAAACGATGTAATTGAAGATTGAGCAAAATTCACTAGTTATTTGGTCGACACTTTTACTTCGGAAAATTGTGATTTTAATATAAAAAAGTCTGAAAATTTTATTTTACATTTAATTACTATCTTTGCGCTGTTTTTTTGGTGAACCTTTTAACGTATCACCCGAAGGGAATATTCCAAAACAGGATTTTTTCTGTTCTTTAACCTGTGTTTCCTTTTCTATACTCATAATTAATTCCCTGTTTCGCTTTAAATTATTTTCATTAAAATCATCTCTGAGATCAATGGATGACGCAAGCGATTCTAGAGAGGTAACAGTGGAATGATCAAGTAAATTGTTGCGCACGGCAAGGTCGAGGTATGCTTGATGTTCGGGGTGGTCAATATTGTGCGATGAAGACGAACTTCCTGAAGGGGGCTGTTCCTCCATTGCAGCTAATTTCATTAATTCCCGTTGCGACTCCCGTGCTTCCATCAAGAAAACGCTCTCCTGTTGCGTGACAACAAAACCAAGCATAATATGGGCAAATCATAACTAGGCAGGTAGTAGTGAGCAATACAAAAATTTATTAAATTAGGTTGATAATTGTAATAAATATTTCTGTTCAGAAATCATAAAAAAAATATAGGGGTTTATAATATTTCTATGCAAGAATAAAATTCCTTACCTATTTCATAGGAAATAGCACATGAACTAGAAAAATACGGTAAGAGATGAAAAGTAGTGATTGGGAAAATTTATTAATTCCAAAGATTTATACCTTAACTTGTTTTGTAGTGTACTGATCAAGCTTGTCGTATATTACAGCATGCAAACCCATCTCCTTAAGCTTTTTAATAGTATTTTTATCGTTATTATCATCACCCCAACAGAATATAACCAGTCCGGCGTCGGTGGCTAGTTTTACCTGTGAAATAAGTTAACCTTTTTTGGTAAATTGTCTGCAATATTTATCGTCCTAATATTAATTTGTAAACTGCCATTGGACATTACTCTCTCCAAGGATCTCTTTCCCCGCGATGTTCTCTATTAGTTCGCTCCACCTTGGGAGGAACTAATAGTGAACTTTCTGGATTAAAAATGTAAAACAAAAAACTTCTCATTAGAAATGTTTATAAGACTTACCTGAGTTGGGTCTCTAAGCAGGTCTTCAGTATGTACTACAATGCCTAAAATATCTGAGCTAATAGCATTTTGCACAGCTGCAGGAATCGTTAAGCAACGTGGATCCCTGTAGGGTTGATACTTTTTTGTAACTCCCTGTAATCAGATAAATTAATTTTAATATCTAATAAATCTTTATGAAAAAACAACTAAGGTATTGAGGCTAATTATATGCCATGATTCATTAACAATACTTACAACAGTTAAAAACATAACCGGATATTTATTTTGTTTGTTTCGAACCATTGTACAAATATCAGGATTGAAGCATGAAAAAATGATTCTCCGCTTTCCTGCGTGTTTCAAAACCACTTCCAAAACCTGTATAAATATAAGGAAAAATTTTTAAAATTGCATTTACAGTCTGTCGAAAAATATATTTGCCTCAGTAAGCTTTTTATGGAACATTTTAGCGGTTTCTAAAAAAGACAAAGGTAGTATGAAACATTTCAAAATTGAGTATTTATAGACTAACATCAAAACAGGCTAATGTGGCTAGCATTAAATTATGGTTGGATTCCTATTATAAATTGTCGGAAAAGAATTATTTCAACCACACAGGAAATTTCTATTAACCAATTATACCTTGTCAACATATATGTTCATATCAAATGGATTATTTAATTCGAATGTTCCATCATTGAGCTCCATTGTCCATTTCAACTCAATATTAAACCCAACATGTAAGTCAATACATGTCAATGTATCTTCCAATGTCGGAAAAGGTTGGTGTTCCTCTAAGTCTTCATCATAAAATAGAATCTCATGGTTGCGACCTTCTACTAAATGGTAAACCTTGACAAAAAGATATTAAAATATCATAAGAAAGTTTGATATAAATTTTAAAATCTTCATTTAAGTGTAAGAACTCCGCCTTTTTTTAGTCATGGTTTCAATAATATTACAATACAAACAATAGATTAAGAAATGTCTTTATGAATGACAAATGTTGCAAATATTATTTTACCATTATGTCAAAATTTCATAGTCCAGTTAAAATTTAAGAATTTCTCATGAAGCATAACAAAATTATTACTAACATATATCACGATATATAATTGAACTGAAAAATTTTAATGGCTGATTAGCTCAGTTTGTAGTGTACCTGCCTACTGAGTAAGAGGTCGTGGATTCGATTCCCGCCGCGGACAATATTTGTTCTAAGTCTGGATGTTTTCTATGTATATGATATGTACATATTTACAAAAAAAAATGTATTTAAGTGGTCTATCAGCTATCTATTATCCTTAACACATGCAAGTATATTCTGCTTACTTTGGGACTACACAGTGTTGTGTGAAGTGTCCAAAGGTATTTATTTATTCATTTATAAAAATTTTCAGAGTTTATGCCAAATATGGAATTAACTTGAGTGCTTTATGTGACTAATGAAAAACTAACCAAAACTATCAAGTCTACATTAATTTAACCGTAAACAATCCTATACCTTAAGTTTTTGCAGATGCTCCAAAGTAAGATCTTTCACAGGCAATTCTAACATCTCTGTGAAATCAACCTCCTTTTTTCTTTTCATAGAAATACATACATGAAAATCATGATAAATGACTGGAACCATATCTTTACTTAGTTGAACATCAAATTCCAACAAGTCTGCACCACAGTCAGCAGCTTTTTTTAGAGAAGCTATTGTATTTTCACGTATAGCATTTCCTCTGAAAATGGTTTTGATCATAGAACATACCCAACGGAAGAATGTATTTTTTCAGAAGGTATAAGCAAAACATATCTTAAGTTATTATTAAGTCATTCTCAGGTGATCGTAAAACAAATTTTATGACTCTATTAAACAGGTTACAACTAAAGCTCTAAGGATTTGTACAGTTAAGAGACTATCCACAAGTTTTTAATAACGCCAAAGAATACTTACTCTTTAGTTTTAAAACTGGCTCCCAAACCTCGATGACCAACTTCTAAACCTGTCCAAGAAGGATCCCAATGTTTAGCGTAAGACACTTGCATATTACATATATTTTCTTTTAAAGGATGTACTATTAAATATTCAAAATTTACAGTGCCCAGAGGTCGATGTTTAATATTACAGGTAACTGGTAGCTCTAGAATGCCTTCTGAAGGTTTGAACATATTAGGAAGAACATATGTATAACCAACATGGTAAGGAGGGTCTTCCATTGCAGCTCTACTACTGTATGAATAGAAATCAATAAGATATGCTAAATTCTTATGATCAGTTACATAAACATTTACCAATAGGATATCATTGAGTTTATATTCTCTTCCAAATTGTTCCTGTGGTTGCAATTCACACATCTCACGATTATTGTCAAAAGTAGATACCTCTACATATGCACCTACTGGTATTTCTGTCTCTGTTGTTTCAGTACTAAGTGAATCCTCAAGATGCCCTTCAGTTCCAAAAGACAAATTAACTGGTGTTACTTTGATTTGTATTATTCTATTAGAAACGCGACTTTTTAATTTTAAGGAGTCGTTAATAAATTTAAATTGTACTAAAGTTTGAGATGTAAGCCATCCTGTATTGATCTTACAATTGCCATCAAATTCACCAAAAACATCTGTAATCGGATGTTGGATGTTTTCCTTGATAACTCTTGGTTCAATATTCGTCTCCCATCTACGTATAATTACACACTTAGGTTCTTCATTGACTAGACATATAACATAGCGGTAAAATATATCACAAGTATTTGGTATGACTACCTTTACACTCCAAATATCCGTTTCTTCTTTCAGTTCAAGGGGTACAAGTTTGGTATAGTCCCACTCACCAAGTTCTAATGTACTACCTGAGAGAAAAACTTTTTCTTTGGGACCAATATTTGGAACCAAAACGGTAAAAAGCCATTCTTGCGACTCTATAATACTTTCTTGGGTTTCTTTTCGGTCTGACATTTTTTTTGATATTGGTACCCTAAAACTTTTATGTTTCTTTTGTTCTTCTAAAAAAAACCAACGTTGCATAACAAATAACAAAATAAACGTGTAATCTAGTCGAAAAAACTCAGACATCAAATAGATCAAAATAATATTTAAGAATATCTACGTCGCTACGTTCATGACACATTTTTAAATGACACTTATTATGTGTATATTAAAAAAGATTAAATACTTAAAAACGATAATTTTAATAAAACCAGAAGTTAAATAATCGAAAAACAAGCGCGAATATGTCAAATAATCCTGTATCGAACATACAGACCCAAAATCCGAAAACTATTTTATAACGTTATGAAAATTAATACTCATGACGGTGATTCTACCATGAGACCTAAATAAGTCTATATCATATATCCGCATAAACGAGGTCATAAAACATATGGATCTAAAAGAACCGATAAATAATGTTTAGAAAGAAAAAACCGGAGACTGTCAGAGGTACCGGTATACAAGACAGGTATTATTTCCATACATAAAGCTTCTCGCATTTTATAATAGAGGGCGCTATAGTTAAAGAAACTGCTATGCGTTGATACATAACATCACAAGGTGGCGAACACTATGTAGTGGAGCCTTCGCATACCGCGCCACGGCTGCGTAACGGCATAGTGCGGAAAGACACCGAATAGCGGACCCACGACCCGGTGAAGATGAGAAGGAAGGCGATCGATGCGGGCAATGTAAGACCGTTGTGGATGAAAATCCTTGGAGGGATGCCTATGTATGCCCAGCAGCGGGCGTCATCCCAAGGTTCAAGTTGATGATGATATCTGCGCCACGTATCCTTATAAAATATATGTAATATGTAACCTAGTCGGAAGAATCCTATTACCTACTTCTGTAAGCGTGCACCGGAACATCGAACACGCTCTCCTCTGGGCCTAATATCGTCATTTAAGTAACGGATCCTAACGAATCCATCACCTAGAGGCCATGAGAAGAAATTCTTCCGGGTATTTTCGGCGAGTCTTATTTTTTAAACAATACTAATATACAATAAAAACACTCATAATATAGTATTTACATAATAATTAAATCTTTGCCGAATAAACCATAGAAATAATAAAAGTTTTTAATACACTTTTTGTTTAATTTATTTTTAAAAATATTTCTTCTTTCTTAAATAGTTCATGTTTTTGTTCAAATATTACGTAAATTAATATGTTGCGAAAGTTCAACAATAGATGAAGCAATTCAACAAATCTTTCCACGCAGTGCTTACTGTATTAGGAAATTTACAATGTCAGTTTCTAAGAAAACATTGATAAAAGTATTTTTTTTGCAGATAATTTGTATCAGACAACAAAGGAACAATTGTTAAAATAATCTAACCAAGGCATACGTTACATAAGCATTTAAGAAAAATAGGATTTATTTGGATATAAAAATAATGATGTGGTATGTTGGTTGTTTACCCACCTTGCTTTCATACGTCTGCCAGAGGACACGGAAAAGAAAACGTTGGTCTTTTTCGTTCTGCGACTGCCCGACATTCCATTTATCCTTGTAACTAAAATCCTTGTATATTACCATTGTATGCCACATGTTTTCATAACAACGAAATAAAACACAGCGTTCAATGCAACAATTAAATTTAACCTATTAATAATTGTATTATTACTTTTGTATCTCTATGAAAGCTACTACGTGAAAGTCTAAAATATGTATTGTCTTAATAAATAAATAAAAGATTATAAAGTTAATAGGAATTGTTTTATTCGCAAATTTCAATATAAAGATTAATAATATCTGTACAATATTTACATAATTTATAACTAATATTTACAATAAGTCTTTTTGGACCAGGCCTGTTTTTTAATATTTTATCAACATATCTTTGTACACGCGGTTAATGCATTTTTAAAACATTACTTCTATTTATAATCTAAAAAGGGCAATTTACACCGGGATGCAAAAAGGAACAATTGTCTCCTTGTCTACACGACCCTTTTCTTTGAAAATATATACATACAACTTTTCTACCGGCGCGTGCATGACCACCGCGACCTCTTGGAGGACCCTCCCAGTTGCTTCCATTTTTTCCTCTCCAATGACCTCCGGCACCACGTCCTCGCATAGCACCACGAAAATTGCCTCCTGGACCGTTAAAAGTTTCTGGTCCAGGGGGACCTTGTTGTAGTGTCATGTTATAATCCATGGGAAAAATATTTGGTTGCATATTGAAACCCTCGGGTGGAACTGGGAACATAGGATTTTGAGTACCAAACATATCAGGACCCATTATCAAATTTTCTGGAGGCATTAACATACCAGGGGGCATATTAACAGGAGGCACAGGTCCTGGAGGAATACCTGTAGGTGCCATCGGTCCTGGTATACCATTTGGTATTATATGTGGCGGAACCCCATTTGACCAATCACCTTGGACCATTGGTGGGCCTTGAAAACCTTGTGGAACGCCTGGAAACTGCGTACCAGGAAAATTAGATGGAAACTGCGGCATATTAGGAGGAAATATAGAAGGTGCAAGATGCAAATTGTTGCTTGATGTCGCTGGCGCATTGCCTTTTGGTTCTGGCCAAGGCATATTGCGAAAATCACTTATATTGTCTTGATTGCCAGTTACATCATCTAATGGTATAACTGTTGGTTCCGAGTAAGTGTGAGTCTCAATTTCGGGTTCAAATGGTGAATCAGGAATCATTGACTTGTGAAAGTAAAGTGGCTGTAATGTAGCTTTCTGACGAATGGCCTGTATATCTTTTTCTTTACTGTTTTTACCATATTCAACTTGAATTTGACCATCTAAGTTAATTGAAAGCAGTGGTTTCCATCTTGTTTTCTCTTCCATTACGTCATCATTACTAAGATTACGTCCTTTTTGGAAAGCTTCTCTTTCATGTATCCTCTCCAAGTATTTCATATCTGTAAAGGTCTTTGTAACATTCACACGTTCAGTTTCATCGAGTTCAAAATATTGTATTTCTTCCAATTCTGAATCTGGTTTCCATGTTATATTTTTTTTTGGGCCTTTTCTTTTGTGGTAGCAAAGAACACCTTTTAATCCATTGATAGTTAAAGTATGTGGTTCTGAAATATCCATTTTTTCTTCCTTATCGTTGTCAATATCTTTTTCATTAACCGTTTCCTCATTATCATTACTTTTTTCATCCGTATGTTTATTATCTTCTGTGTCTAAGGTATCTTGATAAAATCTTGGAGGCACCGATTTATTTTCACTATTAGGACTAGTAAGACTTGTCGGTGTCTGAGGCGGAGAACCATCATTTGGTGCATTTCCATCTTTTGAGCCACTCGTCCGACGTTTCCTTTTCTTTGGCTCTTTTTTATTAGTGGCTGACGCGTTAAGTGCATCCATAAACATATCACTTTCGAGCAACATCATAGCTATAACAAAAAGTAAATTTATTAATATTGTGAACCAACAAAGGTGTACAATTTTTTAAACAAAAAATATGCGAGACTAAGGGAACGTTATGTTATTAGTAACATTTACGTCTGCCCATAATAAATAACTAAAATGACCAAACAGCTATATTCATATTACACTCGTTTTGGGACATAAGATCATCTAATTATCCTGATTTATCAGTACCTTCAACATCCTTCTATTCACAACAGTAATGTTTGCACACTACTTGGCTTGGAAACAAGAACAGGAAAAATTGCCGATATAAATAGTACAAAACTTAGTCAATAATGGTTAGGGTCCAAAGTGTATAATGGTCACGGGTTTAAAAAAAATTATATACTCTTGCCGATAAATTTATTGCAAATAATAAATATTATTTACGAACTTCTAACAATCTGTTTGTTATATAGTTATATTGAAGTGTATTAAAACACGCAATAATATGCATTTGACATGTAACATTAACACTGATCACAATTAGTATCATCAACTCGCGGAAGTTCGCTACGGGCTGGTAATAACAATGTTCTTAATTTATTACTTTTTTAATACTGAGTTATGACAAATCTCTTTAACGCTTAATAATCAGACTTGAAAAAGCGGTGTTCGAAACGCCTACAACGTTGTTGGTATAATGATCGTATAATTAAAAAACATTCGCTTATTTCAACTTTTACTTGCATTTTTATAATATTCGCAATTAACGGGCGTTAAATTTACTTCCCTGTAACAATACAAATAAATATTTTTCTACATACATACATATGAACTGTACAGGAAATATAATTTAAACAATTAACGTATGTGAATTGTCTCCGTAATTGCATAATTGTACATAATCATTAGTATGGGTAAGTCGAAGTTGTAAACCGAATAAATTAATTACACTATATAATGTGTATATAAGGAGTATTCCTTGTATACTTATACAGTGGCAGGTAACATCAGTATTCAGAAGCTTCTACGTGGTACACTTATACGACTTAATCACTTTCTGCGAAAATAAATGTATTCAGTTAAACTCATGAACTAATAATTATCGTAAAATAGAAAGTAAATAAAATTAATACAATCAATCACTTTTCCATCAAAATAAAACCCTTAATAATTCTCATAACTTCCATCAAAGTGGAACACAAGTGCTAGAGTAACCAGTTAATAACTAACGCAATGCCGGCTAATTAAATATCATGTTTTGTAAAATGAAACGCTATTTTTATTTTTACTTCTATTTGTGAAAAACATCCTTTTAAAATAATTTACATCATTGGTGTACATAGTTCCTTTGAACAACACGGTGAAGCTAAGAGGAACCAAACAGGCCGAAGCGAGGTGGCCACTCCTGGTGAGCTCACCTTGAAATGCGTGCCAATGTGCTTGCAAGGGTAGATTTTCACTACCCTCCGCAACCGAGACGGAGTTGCGGAGTGAAAGTAGTGTCGGTGTTGCGGTTATTCTCCTTATCCTTCGCGACTAAGCGGTGCAGCACTGCCGAAGCGCAATGTATTGACCAACCATATTTAATACAAGAGTCCAATGTTGGTGGTACTTTTAACAATAGTGTCATAGCAGACGTTATAATAACGACATATATCTTAAAAATTTAAATCTGATAAAGAGCTTGTTTTTTTTTATATTGATATCCATTTGTTCTCCAGTATTTATTTATTTATTTGCATTTAAGAGAAGATCTAGAGCTACACCGACCTAGAGGGGCCGAGCACGGAAGGTGCTTAGCCTAAACCTCTTATTTTAGTAGCTAAGCTCTAGGGCTCTCTCGAGAACCTCGGCTCGGACCGCTACTTTTTAATTACAACCAGAGTTTGAGGCCGTTGAGCTTTTTGACGCTTCGACGGACTCTCCTTGGAGTGACTAGATTCAAGGACCCCTGAGCTTGGGCTGGGCTGTCACTCAGTACGCGTTTAGCATTTCGAATCAAGGACGCCCGAGACGGCTGTACCTCGACGATCGGTTGCCTCTGATCGAACTAATAGCTTGCTGCTATGATATATACTTTTAAATCAGACATCATCGCAACATTTGATTAAAATACATTCACAATTGCTATATACCATGTGTTATCTCTATCACAACAATTATTATGTACTTTATACTGAAACAGACTAAAACCAAATTATTAAAGTTTACACTTCTTTAATTTCTAAAATATAACTAATCGTGATCCCAATTAAAGATTAATGTTTGCCAGTAAATGGAGTCGATAAATGTAGTTTTGTAATTTTATTAAGTAAACAAAAGTAACGATGGTACAGCCATGAAGGGGGATTTAATTAACCAAAATACCTGAAGCAGGTAGTGCAATATGAAAAGTGTATCTTAGGTAATCAGAGACACTGTCGCTGATAATAGTTAAAAGGCTCTTAAACTTATGAAATTAAAGACGCTATTCGTGTGTTTGGCAACTATATTCGTATAACACATGATTTCACGATTTCTTTCAGGAATTTTATCTATTAGTCTTTATATTATTTATACATTTGGGATAACGAGGAATCCGAACACGTACTGTACTGTTATCATTATTATTATTTATAACAATTTTTTTTAACTATATTGATTAGAGGGGATGATTTCAGTTTTCCTTATTATTATAACAAGAGAAAACATTAATCTCAAAGTTAACTCGTTTTTTAGGTACGAGATTTTATATTTTAATTGAAATCAAAACAAAATTGTAGTTGTTACGGCACAGGAGTTAACAGACTGTTATGCAAGACAATTAACTTTACCAATTAAACTTTTGATTACCGGTACGACTGAATTGAAGGTTAAGTGGATCGCCACTGACGCGCGAGTAACTTAATAGAATAAGTACGTACATTTATAGAACCAGGAAGTGATGACCCAAAAAAGATTTGTTAGTAGAATAGTTCATGCATATATTAGTAATGTTGATAAGATTACTAATACGTAACAAAAAGACAGGTAACAAATAAACTTTCTAAACAACTTTCAAAATATCTACGTATTGCGACTACCATACTTAGGATTTGTTCTCGCGTGATTACTTGCTACGATGATTCAAGTTGTTATTGGACTGTTCGGATATAAATTACCGGCATAAAATAGTTTGCTATTAATATTAACCAAAACTGTTAATGAACAAATAATAAAATAAACAAAAATAAAATCAGATAATATAACTTTGAACGTAATCTTCAAATAATATTATGTATGAAGACTACTTATCGCCTTTATAATTCATAATTTTACATATGTAATAAACTATACAATATCACCGTCGAAATAAGCGAGTTATAATAATAAAACATTAAAAGGTTTTCATCTTATTTGAAAGGACGTGCCGTTGTGATTTTATATGGTGTATAAAACAACATAACACAAAAAAAAATAATAGGTGACAGTAGTTGTATAGAGGTATTTGTTGGGAGAGGAATTTGTGCTTCTAAAACAATTTTCCAAAAGATTTTTACATCGTTAAAAATCATTTGGATGACTATAGATTACTTCCGCTAATACATTCTTCCGATGAAAATAATTACGTATTAAAATTAAAAACACATCCGATAATGAACACTGATCGCCGGGACAGCCACAGTGGCCGACACGTTGTCGTGTCGTTGTTCGTTTAAAAAAAAACCTTTTTATTCCCGAAATTTACATATACACAGCTTCTGAGCAATTACTTATTCCGTTTGTAGCTCCATCTATTTCCTATGGTTTGTACTCTTTATACACAGAAATCTTTAAGAGTTATATATATATCTTCAAACAGAATGTAATGTCTATTAGACAATTTAAACGTATGTACAACAGGCTAGTTATTTTGCATTGCGCACCACGCATACCTACAGTGCAAGTGAATGGCAGTATAAACTTTAATTATACAGTAATTTAAACTTTGTTCTTTAGCGTACAAGATTACTTAGCAAACTAAAATTAGATCAATTAGATTAAAAAATAATACATTGTTATACAAATAGCTACATGATTTGCAACTTCAATTTCTTTAGATATTTTATGTATTCTTATTAGTCTAAGAAAGAGAAGATTTGGATCATGAAATTGGTTAATTTTGTTTAATTATTCGACTTAAATAGAGCTTACGATTAGTTGCGACGATTTATATTTAAATTTGTAGTATTATTAAAATAAAGGATAGAAGTGAAATGTTAGTAAAATCGCCACCATGACAAACAAGCCAAGTTAAATATGAGAAGTGTAATATATGTATTTAAGTGTAACTTCAGTTTTATTGTGTCAGGTCATATTTCATGTGTATGCGGAGGTAAATTTCAAGTTAATAAATGGAATAACGACAACCTGGATTCTAAATCTCGTAAAAACTAGACAACAGAAAAACAAATATGAATAACTGAACTCTTAAACTAATAATAGTAATTAATTTTGAATTAGGCACAAATAAAGGAAAAAATTTAATATTAATGTTATAAGACAACCCATCCGCATACATTAATAACCATAATATTACAAAAGTTCAACAGTATTTTTTTTTAATTAGGACTTCCACTCGAGTCAGCTTCAAATGAAAAAAACCACACAATGGGTGGTTATAACCAAAATTAATACAAATACTAAATTTATAACACTACTCGGTTTGCGTAGTGCACCAAATTAGATTTTCATTATTAGGCGGTAACTCAAAATTATTATTCATATTAGTTAAAAGGATCATTAAAATTAAACGATTGTTTTTTCAGTTTTCGCATGTGTTTACCGTGAATTATTTTTTTAACTTTTATGAATACTCGTTTTTGTTGTCCTTTTATGTAAAACCCCCCTTTTTGTCGGTAAAAATAGTGGCAAATGTTAAAATTAACTGTAATATTTTAAGTCTAAATGATTTAGAAAAGATTACGGCTACTCTTATGATGATACTGAAATAAATCTTATTTAGAATAAGCACTAATTCTTCGATCAACAATACGGACATTCACACCGTGTATAAATCGTTTACAATAAAGGAAAATCTAATTCATTTGATTATAAAATGCAATCTTTAACTTTTAATATTCGCGATTTCAATTTAAAATAATTTTTCTCATTTGTAATGATTTAAAGTAATAAATATTAACAAAAAAACATGTAAAGTATGCCGATGTTTAATAATTATCAGAACATCGAACTGTGGATACGGCGAGTCTCCATTTCTTAAGAAATCTTTCACCCAAAGCTATTGTTGATCGAAGAAATAACTAGTTCAAAGTTAAATCGACCAAATGTACACTAGTTCTTTTTCTTATAATCGCTAACAAATAATTGTTAATATAATTCTTGTTACATACGTTAACACGTAATTTTCTCTTGTTGGCCGCACGATCAGCGTTCTACCGAAATCTCGACCAAGCCAGCCAGCCTCTTAGACTCCAGCTATATTAGAGGCACTTAAAACCACGTGCATATTCCCTAAACATTGTCGTGAACAAATCTCGTAAAAAAAACGACTAATATATAATGCCATATGCTGCCTATCCAACGAAGGTGATGAACTTTGTGTTTAAAATTTGTTTTGATACATTTTTTAAGAGAATGTGTAAATACAATTTTTCAAGAGTGTAAATATATGTGCATGTGCGTATAGAATTTCAAATAATATTTTTTTCTGTAAATATCGGTTTTTAGGCTCAAAAGTAATGACTCTCGTTAGAATGAATTATTAAATAATCACAAGTTTAGCAAGGATGTAGTTGATTATCCAGCATAATTTTGCAATTTGAGTTCATAAAATTGAGTATGTTGTAGGTGAACATACTCAATGTTTACTCATTTCAATGTTTGTATTTAAGTAAAGGAAAATAGATTGTATATTGAAAAAATCTACAAATATAAATAACCGTTGTTATATGGTACATAAAGCGTGAGATTTTTATATATACTGGTTGTATATGCAAATTATCTGTCAGTTCTATGGGCCCTATGTAATACTAGTTATATGATCTTATTTATATATTCATAAAACTGCTTGAAAATGCTCACAAATATTGTGCTTTGTGTTAGTGTTTCGCCCATTTCATTGTAGTAATAAACAGGTTACGCATCTTTTAGCAATTTTTACGTATTGTTTCTGCAGTTTTAGTTAACCAAAAGAAAATAATCACGGTAATCGTCGTTTAATGTTTTACGTAATTTTACTACTTGACTAACCTATGACTTTTTGTAATACTTTAGGTTATTAAATACAGTTAAAACTTAGAAAAGTTATGGGAGTTGTAGTTAATTAGCTATATAGAACGATACGTAATTTTTTTTTAAATAGAAGTGATATTTAAACAACTATTAATATACCATTAAAATATCTTTGGTATTCATTTCTGTCATTAGAATAGTTAGTGAAAACCATTACGGATTTGTCAAGCATTTAATTTCATACTATATACACACGCAATCTCGCTTTTTGAATCTCCGCGACAATTTTTATTAAATATGCAAGCTTTTTGATATTTGTGATACATACGCTTTTACTTTCATCTATATATATAACTCAAAATATTTGAAATTTATTTTAAAATGTAATTTAACAAACTTATAAGATGGTAACAATTTGAGAAGAAATGGATATTTGCAATTTTTCTACTATAGGTTAAAAAACCCTTGGGGAGTTTTTTTTGGACAATAAAACATTGGCAATAAGTTTGTAAACGCTCGCATAAGTTTTGGCATTACTGCAAACAATCACATTGCGGCAGTAATGACATTTATTTTAATATACATTTGATAGCAAGCATTAATTTATTTCGCGTACAAGTACGGAAAGTTTTCTATGGTTAAGATCATTTTAAATTTTCTTTAATATTTTGTGTAAAGATTTGTTTATAACTCAATGTTCGTATTTACTATTACAATCCAAATATATTTGAATAGTAATACGATGAAAGTAATCCATACTGGATATTTAGTGTATATATTTAAATATCAATTGTTATAAAGGTATAAATCTGAGAAATTCAAGTTTCCTATTGAATTATTATGATAGTATATAAATGGAACTACCTCCAAATATTTTCAGTTATCATACACTCCATGCGTTCATTCATTCAGCTTTCATAACCTTGTTAAAGGATTTGTCATAGCGATTATTTATGAGGACTATTTGTGTCAGGGCAGTAACGTACATCTAACGCTTCGGTTATATAAGAATTATTTTGCACGTAATTTTGTTTGTGATTTCTTTTGATTTTATTATTGTTCATTATTATATTTTTACTTCGTATTCCATTACATGGATTGTCGAAGATTCTCATCTGCTTAACGATCGGCCCGCACATTCTTCGGCAGTTCCAGTGCGATGCAGCAATGTTATCACCTCATCGTGCTTCAACTCTTTGAACAGATTCAGGTCAACATGATACGAATTGTTTTATATTTAGCATTTATTTGCAATAAATACTTTACAGAACATTGAAACACTATGTAACCCGTGAGTTTATACATTTTAGACTTACCACTGTTACAACCTAAATACAAATAGTTTCTTGATGTAAACGGCCATTGCAGACTTTTCTTCCCTGTAAAAATAAAATATATTACTAATAAATTCAAAATATATACATAACAAATATACTCACGCTTCGGTTTTGGCGGAATTAATTTGATAGAACCCGGTTTCTCAATGTCTAATGTTTTTAACTTCTTTTCCGGCGGCATTTCATTGTGGACAGGTGACGGCCTCTTTGGTATTGGAATTGTTGAGGGCAAAGCAGGTGGAGATTTTTTGTTGAGTAACGATGCACGGGATGGCGGAGGCTTAACTTCTTCCTCTAATCCATGTTTTCTAAATTTGGAATTAAAGGTTTTAACAGTTTTTGGTTTAGGTTCATCAGGCTTTCTGACTTCTATTGAAATTGATGGTTTCTCTTTCTTCACATCACTTAGTTTTGGAATTTTACCCAATTTTTGTATGGAAGATGTTGATGATTTGTCATCAGTCTTTTCTGTAGAAGATTTTGGAGAATCTTTACCACGATCTTGTTTTTCTTTGTTTTTTTCTTTTTCAGGAGTGTGTTTAGACCTGTCGTCTTTTGATTTACTACTCGAAGAACTCGACTTTTTATTACTGTTGCTACTGCTGCTTGAATTATGCTTTGACTTAGAACTATATGAGGAATGTCTATCTTTATCTTTAGATCTATCTCTACTATGCTTACTAGAACTACTTTTATGACTACTTTTCGTTTTATCACTAGAAGATTTAGACGAATGCTTAGAAGAACTAGACTTATTACTACTAGCTCCTCTGTCACTAGATTTCTCTCTGCTTTTGCTTTTATGCTTAACCTTAGTTTTATCTTTTTCAGACATATCATCCGACGTTCTGCTGTCGCTATCATCCACTTGTGATATTATTTGTTTACCGTTTTTTAAAGTGATTTTTAAAACAGGAAGTGCTTCCGGATCTTTTTCCAAGTCTTTGGATGTGGTACCATTCTCTTTTTCTATTTGATTCGACGAGTTTTCCGTTTTTCCTGCGATGTCATCAATACTCTCGCTTTCCTTATTATTTTCTTCTGCTTCTGGATAGAACTCATTTTTATTCTCAGGTTCAATTTCAATTTGTGCATCCGATATTACTTGTAATATATCAGATAGTAAAATAGGCACAACTTGTTCGCCTTTTACAGTCTTCAACCATTGTTCAACTAATTTAGATGCTAATGCCCTGATTGCTAAAATACAATTAATGGTTAGTAAAAAAAGATACAATGCAAATAATAAACTTCGCGATGTGAATATGTGATTAAGCTATAATATTTTTCGATAAACCTCTTTTAAATTAAAACGTTTTTTATAACCTAGCTTGCAATCTTTAATAACAATTGTTTAAATCCAAAAAAAAAAATTAAACTTTTAAAAATTTACTAACGCGGTCTTTAAAGTTTTAAATTTCTGGGTAATTATATTGTGATAACAGTTGAGACTCCATACCTGATAATGAAAAAAAATATCGTTAGGGATAAAGAAACTTACCAAAATTGTTGTCATCTTTGGATAGTTCTTTCACAAGTTTAGGACAGTTGTTCGTTTTAAGTCTTTCTATATCAACAGGACATAACAACAAAAGCTCCAAAAGTTCTTTGACAAGAGGCCAATTCTTGACTACTATGCTTTCTGTCAGCCACAAATGCACTAATCGCCAACCTCCAGAACCCATAAATAAACCCAGTAAATCAGTTTCTGTACACTTCAAAATTTGTATATATATACATTTAGATACTAGTTTCTTGGAAAATTTTGTCATTAAACTGCAAAAAAACGAATAACTGAATGAAATATTATACACGTAAATATCAATGGTAAGACAAGTGCCTTCTTTTAAGTAAAAATAATATTTTTCAAACCCGTAATGCGCTTTCAAGTTAAAAACTATAACAAAAGTTTTCATTAAAGAAGTTTCTGGTATAAATTAACAAATTTTGTAATGAAAAAATCGTACCTGGCTAGACGTTGAACTTCATCTCTGCTCTTTATTCCACCATTTTGTGACAAGAGAACGCTAAGACAATTTAATAATTGCATGGGACATATCCGCGGCTGCAATAAAAAAAATTTATAAAAAACACATGTATGGTAACACTAAATATCTCCCAAAACATTGAGCCCAAGACCATATAACTACAACTAACTTTTAATGTTATTTGGTATGTCCATACTAATTCCATCAATAATGATACAAAATAATACATATAAAATGAACATTCCCTAGCTTAAGCTAGTGATATAATATTATAATAGTGTGTAGAACTGTATCTTTCATTCTATAAGACCCTCATAGTACCGAACATAAGAAACAAAAAAAATTGATAATGTTAGTTTGTACAGTCTATAATATATATAATGTTAGTTTCAGCTAATTCGGATCCGCAAATTAATAAAGGCATTTTTTTAAACAAAAGTTAGAAGTCAGAATTCAAAAAAATTGTATTCTATAGTTGGGTTAATTTTTAACAATCAGCAATTAGGAATAATTATTCTCAATGCCTAACTTTTTAACTACACCTCAGTATAAAATTATATATATATAGAGCAAAACAAAATAAAGAACTATGGTAATTGGTAATTTATTTTCATCAGTACCAAGTGTTGCACTTTTGATTTTTGTCGCTTGGAGTTAGTGGCCGTTAAAGCCGAGTGGTTACGGACCTCGGCCTCCGAATCGAGGGTTGACATTCGGCGCGCACATTGGTGCGAGTTACGTGCGGTTAAAGAAATTAAATAGCACAGGCATTC
>DWHU01000442.1:0-19064 GCA_018247975.1 Parides photinus | reverse complement strand
ACTGTATTGAAATATAATATATATATATAGTAGTGAAGTTTAATGTGTGATAAAGGGTATCTTCAAAGTAACTTGTTTGTATCACGTAGAGAACATCAAATTAAATATTTAATAGTTGTGGACGCGATTTTTTTTTTCATAAGGTTTTAATAGACAATATATTTTATAAAAAGTAATATTAATAAAAACAAAGAAACGGGTATGTACTCGCCTTAAATATTTAGAATTCAAATAATATGGAAATTAAAGACATAGTTACGGTACGCTAGCTGTTCATCTCACGCTAGCTGTATCAATAGTGTTTAAATGTGCAGTCGTTTTAATTAATTAAAATAATATATATACAATTATATATCTGACCTGCGGATATTTACGGGGACAAAATTGGTTATAACACAAACCACATTATTATAAAATTAATACCTTTCATAGTGCAAACTGTAATTATTAATCAAAAACTGTAAATAGTTCTCATCGCTAAAGCAAAAACAAACTTCTTTGCTTAATGCTCTTTTTTTTACTTAAAAAATTTTATTTAAATGAACATTAATGTTCTTTAATTTGATGTATGTATATTAATGTATTATTACTAAATTACATGTAGTTTTTGTTTTCTTATTATTTAATATTTTTAATGAAAAAAATGCAGGACAATGATAATATTTGTATTTATGAAACAAATTACTAATTTTGATATAAAGCTTTTTAGAATCGCTTTCCCTTATTCAGGTCAGTTCAAACTGCTTTTTCAAACGCATCCTGTTCACATTATATCTGCTTTGAATAAATAATTCATGAAACAAAAAAAAAGTACTTGTTACATCTAGATATCGGTATAAACAATAAAGCAGTTTAGCGTACCATCTCATACACATAGTGTGGAGACTGTGATGATTTAGCACTTTGGAAGGTATTTTTACCTCTCACCGTGTCTGAAGTAATATAACATTACGAATCTTTAGACGACTGTTTCATAATTGTAGGCACATCATTGTTACGAAACAATCGTATAAAAGGTTAAACTAATTTACTACACAAGGTTTTAATGTTAGTGGCATATAACAGTAAATATAACTGAGATAAATACAAATTATATTGATTCATTGCTAGAATCTTCCGATATATAACAAGTAACACGCGCCGACCCAACCGGTCCAAGTTCGATTGGGTAAGTCCCTCTGATGGCATTGTAGGTCAGGCAACTTATGGCGACCCTTGTTACGTTATCGACTGCTGCTGACTGCTCTAGACTATCAAATCTAGTGTAACTTGTATTAACGATATTATTTTCAAAGTTCCATATGTTCATTTAAAACAATTTTATGTTTTTCTATACAAGTAAACATTGGAAAACAAAGCCGTTAAGTCAACTAATTATATTAATAAAACTCTCTTATTCTATGCTTTATTGCGGTCAACTTACAGACAATAAGACTTTTAGCGGTATCTCGCTATGATATTTATTTTTAAGATTTAGTTGTTTTATTAAGTTTATAATCATCTTTCTTTAATTTGTCTTCAGTGTCAATAGACGGTGCAGATCCATTCAAAGGCTTTTTCTTGCAAGCTCGCTCAGTTGAAACGAATGAATGGTTAGGTTCGTGGGAGAACGCACCAAACACGACCATACACCCGGAGTGTTCAGCAATAACACACGCGGACCCACAGGACAAGACAAGAGCTGTTCTCTCGTGGAAAGCTCCGTCGATTTCACAGGGCAGAGTTTATTTTACGTAAGTTTTTATATCCGTATTACCGTAACATTTAAAATCAGAAATTTAATGCATTGGAGAATTTATGTAGATTAGATGATACGATTAGGTCAACTAAAATATTCATAAAATAGCGATGACAGATTTTTTTTATACAACGGAACGTCGAGATGGGAAGAGAAGGAAATTCACCTGATAGCAAATCAAATGCTTTTGACAATAGAATGCTAGTTCGAATATTTACATAGCAGTACTTTGTCATAACTTGGAATTTCGATTACACCGATAAAATATTACGAAAAAGCGGCCTTCAAACTAGTATACAGTACTTTATGCGGCAAAAACATGGTGTATGGTAATATAGTTGTTTTCTAAATTTTATAAAATCAAAAATTTTGTTACAAAATATCAAAACATGTGAAGGTAAAACGTACTTAATTTATATATGTATACACATGGTATAAATCTAATGGGGTCGTTAACCGATACCCTCACGCTACTCTCCTTTCACTTAGTTTGATGTATGTTGTGAAACATATCACGAGTGCTCGTAATTACTTTACACTGACCGACCTTAGAATCAAGTTTTGATATTTATATTCTATAAAAAATATTCAATCAATATCTGCTGGGATTTTCTCGAAAGAATGACTATATCAACAACTGTTGCTTCATTTTTGTGCATTAAGGTTATTTACGTTTTGATAAAAGTAATGTCCAGAAAATATCGATTTAAAACCTAACTTATAACTTATTTATTAACCAGGTTCAAAATGAACAGAAAAACAATAATTTGTATTTTATCTATGCACTAAAGCAAATTATCTGGTGTTCAGGCGGTTGGAACTCACTCTGGTCAGGTATAACTTGACATGATCTGGTTAAATTGTTGTTCTTGGTGCTTGTCGCTAGTCCTTTTCATTTCCATAGAAGCACAAGTACAGTGTTGGAAATGCATTTTTTTGGGACCCTTCTTATTTTGAATTAAACAAGTTATATTATGTTCGCTTTAAAAAACATTTTAACACTGTTACACATCTTAAATTTTCCAATGTAAGTATAAGTAATGAATGTTTTTATTTACAGGGGTACAGTGTTGAAGAATTATGGTACGTTTTGGGCAAACCTCATCGCACAAGCACCACAGGATCCATTACAACTACAAATTCTTGGTTGAAATTCATGTTATATTAAGTATATAAAAAGTTCTTTCTATGAGTATTTAATTTTTAAATTACCTATGTGAACGTACAGTTTTAATTATGAAAACAATCAGTCATAATAAGAAAACAAAAATCACAATAGAGGCAAAAAATTAACAATATAAAACCTAAGTTTCAGGTGTAAACCTGATGTTACCAAGGTGTAAAATATATACATAAACTAAACAGATAGACATCATTTGAATGCTTGCAATCAATTATAAGGTCATAAATCGTTTCTTAAAACTTCTACTAGAATAATATATCTAACTCTGAATGTATGCCTCGATATTTAATCGGGAACCGAATTCTCTAATGTTGTACTGTATAAATTCTAGTATTTAGTTTGGTTACAAAAGTCTTTTCATTTAATAAATGTTTCAAATATAATATAATAATCTTTACTAAAAATAGCTAGGGTTTTATTTGCTTACCAGCAGTTTCTGTTTGTCGTCAATAAAAATTTGTATCGTAAAGGTAGAATTTTATGATAAAAGGTTCTCCAATATTTCGCCCAAAGAAGTCGTTAAAATAAAAAAATATTTGCGAATATGCCCTGAATTCCATTACATTTTATCACGATGTTGAATAAAAAAAATAACTAAAAAGAATATATATATATTTAATTGCACATTATATGAAAATTTAAATTCAAATAATTGTTATTAGTTCATTGTTTGAATAAAAGCTAAATAATGGCTAGTATATTAGTCATAGGTAATTAAATAAAAGGCGTTGTGCAGCAACAAAACGCAGACTGTGTGAATATCGACGCTGTTAAAAAGAGGTAAGCGCACAACGTATTGTGCTTCAAAGCAAGTCCTGTTTTGTTAAGTTAAGCCGTTACTTATGCCGCTCTCTGTTTTAGAACTGGTCTCCTAATGTCCATCAGATCGCATATTTCGTTCCTTATAGGCCTCAGTTCCTCAACATCCTTTTCCCAATCAGTTTCTGCTAATATTGTCATAACCTGAAAATTATTGAACATACAGTCAAATTATTTTATCAACACTAAGGTTTAACGTAAATGCATGTTATGCGTATACTTGGGTATCAAACATAAATTATAATATTTATTTTAATATGATTTAATTTCACACCGCAAAAAAAACTTAAAAATTAAAAAAAAATATATATAAATAATGGATACAGTAAAAGGCAAGTTGATCGCTCATAGTGAATTTTTCGAAGAAAATATTAAGAGACCTGTTCGACATTGTCATGGGACGCGGCGCACGCGTCGCCGTAAAGAGTGAGGGCCTCGTACAGCCTCGCCGCCGCGCAGCGCCGTACGTAGCGATCCGCGTAACACAGGTAGATCACCAATTGACCCAGTGCCTTGCCGCACACCACGCCGCCGACCTATTAAATAATCCCTTATCGTAAACAAATCTAAATCTATTACTTAATGAGAAAAGTAAGATTTAACTATCTCTTGTTTTAACCTTCGCTTTCGCGTTGCAAAATAAACCTCGGTTCGGTTGCGGAGCTACGCATTATAGTTTCGTTGTTTGTTGGGATTTATCCAACCCGCCGAATTTGTAATTTATTGGAAATCTATGACAACGCCTGACTTCTAATAGAGCGTGTTTCCTATCTGCGAGCCCACGCTTAACACGGTGGCAATTTGATTGTCAAGAGGGGCAATTCAAAAATGGACTCGAAACGTTTTCAACCTTTTTACTTCGTGTCATTTACATACAATGCCAGATTCTGGTGGTTAAATTAACGAAAAAATACTTTTATTTTTTAATATTAAGATTATGTGTTGTAACACATAATTCTTAATAGGGAGGGTGGAACGGCATAAGATTTTAGAAAGGGCGGTGCATGGTACAAAAAATGTTGGGAAACACTGTAGTGGACCATGGTCCACCTTGCACAACCTCATCCACTTAACGTGATATGAAATTGAGGTTATATATATCCCTTTGTTGACAAAAATGTCAGCTCTTATTGTAAAAATCGATGTTTTCTCCCGTCTATCTTTTAGCTCACCTGTATTAATTGACACAAAACATTTATAGAGTCCAGAAGTTTGTAAATATTTTTTCCACCGCGGAGCTCTTGTTGTAAATATTTCAATATATCACTAGCGAACGTAGACTCAGTGTCGTCGAGAATTGGTGAAATGACACCTGTAAGAAAAATTATACAATATTTCATAAATATTATATTCTTATTCGATACAGAGTTTCTTCGATTTACAGTAAACATTGCACCACATTATACTCATGGACTTTTGACAAAAGATATTAAATTTTACCATCGGGTACATTACCTGCATGTCTCCCTACGTCCGAAATACGAAAATCTTTTTCTACATTGAATAAAGCGTGAAAATAAAACCCGCGTAATTTGGTTACATTAAAAAGGTAATATTTGCGTAAACAAAAAAACATTATGAAAGTGAAATTTAAAATACTCAAGATAGAAGAAAATTTAAAAATTAATTTGTCTAAAAACCTGCCAAAGGACCTTAACAAACAAACAAAACGTTTCGACTAAATAATAAGGGAAAGACACGTCACCTGAACTAAAAAGTCTGTCCAGAAAGTTGAACATGGGTCCGGTTATTCGCTTTACGTGCAGGTTGTCTGCGAACACCTGCACGATGGTCTCACACACCGCCTTCAGCGTCTCCATGGCATCATGCAGAGTGTTTAGATACGCGTACAGAGATTGCATTGTGTGTTTTACCTAAATTCATTAAAAGTTTACATTAAACGAATAACATCTCAATATTTTTTTTTTACAAAATACATGTTTGTATATCAGAATTTATACTTAGATAAGAAATTGCATAATTTTGAAAGGTAATGGCATCAGATTGTTATCAATAACACCTTAATAATGGTCTTGCGTTATCCATATCCTGCGGTTATCGACAACTTTCATCAGATGGTTGGTTCACTTTGCTGTGGGAATTTTAGTCAAGTCTTTCTCTCCTCGGCAGTTAGTGCCTGTAGTACGTAATTATTATTGTGTTGGCTCAAATCAGCCGTGTAACTAATAAATAATATCACTATATTACCGTCGTAATAGAAAAAGGCAGATATCTAAACGAGGCGAATATCCAGGCTACGAGAACAGTATTACTAGTGTAAATGTGTGTGTACCTTATCACTTTGGAATGAAACAGAAACAGTAAGTAGTAGTATGATTTTGGTTAATTGTTACTAATAAGTAGGAGACGAAGGAGAAGCATCTCACCAAACTTTCGGTAAGTTCGCCACCACTCACGACGAGTCCTTTAATAATGCTGTATCTGTAAGTCGAGTAGTTGAGTAGTTGGACGAAGCGCGGCATCGTGTGCCCGGGGAACAGCCACAATACTACGTTGGAGCTTTCGCTGACCGCGCCTTGATCTGGGTTCTCTTCAATATCCTTAGCCTGCCTCAGTTCCACCTCGTCGTACGGGAAGATACGTTTTAATGCGTCGTGATGAGGTATGTTCGTTATGATAGGATCACTGCGAAAGGTTTTTTATGTTTAGTCTCTGCTTTCCTCGAAATATTGAACCTGTAACCGTATGATGTTCATTTCAAACGTATGAAGCGCGGAAGAAAATTCCAATGAAGTTGCTTTGCCATAGTTTCAATTTCTTAAACAATGTTACGGGTTTGCCATTCAAAAAAATACTGTGTTTAGGTCGATGGTAAGGATGCTATGTATTTATAAATTCGCTAACTTGTACACGAAGGCAGTGAATATTCTTCCGGCGTGAGCACGAGTGCGGTCGATCTTCTCGACAGCCTGCTGCGCTACGCCGCACATCACCGCAATTATCACGCGCTCACTGTTCAGATGAGGAGCTTCGATTGCGCATGCGCGGCAAATCGACAATAAACCTTAAACATTGATAATAAATTGATTTGTTGCTTTTTGTGGAATCTATCTACAATAAAACTGTAATTTATTTGACGATAAATGCAGACTGCCTGAGTAGGTACTAAAGTTATTTTGTAACCAAGCAGTATTGTGCAAATATTTCTGTGTTCTTATTTGAAGGCTGTTTGTTATGGCTAGTGAAATTGAAGATCAAGAAAATTAGTGTACTATTTATCATTTCAATTAGCATTTTTTTTATAGGATTATCACTTATCATCTACCAGTAAAGCTAATCGAATAGAGTTATTACATAATAATTATTTTTCGAGATGACCTTTAGTTATTGTTTTTTATTTTTTTTCATCAATAATGTAGATAAAAATATTAAGATTTTATATGAATATGAATCATAATAATAAAGACTGACATGCAGGCAAAGTTAGCTTTGTCGTTTCTTAATTCTTTGTACTTTGTTTTCTAGAAATTACCCGAAAAACATAATAAGAAACATGATTTTCACAAAACACGAATGAAGTGAAATAATGATTTTGTGATGAAATAAATAAAAGATAGAAACCGCTGCTTCAATGTAAACATAGATTTTAAAGACATAGCAATAGCCTGATTTTTTTTATTATATATCAGAGGAAAGCTGCACAAACAGTGAAAAAAAATTCTCTTACCAGTCATACTAGCCTCCCGCACCCACGCGCCGATGTCGCCTCTCATATCTATTGTGTACTCTGATAGACACGCGAGCAAAGCGTCCACAACTTCCCCCACGTAATTCTCCACACCATTCACGATGCCCTGCGTCTGACAAACTTCGGTCAGACCTATAACTGCATCACGTCTCGACTCCGCCCACTTTAAAGTCGCGTCAGAAACTTTTGTACAATCAATGAGGGATTGGATTACCAAAGAAAGATGTTCAGTCAATACGAACTTAGGTAGAGAACCTGAAAATATTAAATAAGTTCTTTTAATGTGTAATGGTTAATACTGAAGAAGTTTAATTATTGCGGCGCAGTGAATGTTAGTTTTTTTTCATTAGGATTTGTTTCCTAAGCGGGTAATGATGACATACAATAGCAACTTCAGTTGTATTAGTACATTGATATTGTTATGTAAAATAGAAATTTAGAAGAAATTATGACGCTATGATAAAGTAAATTAGAAGAATTCTTACCAACTGCCCTTGCGTATCCCATTCTGAGCACGAGTCCATTAACTCCAGTACAGCTGAGCAGTTCGCAGTACTTCTTCATAAGCTCCGTGCGTTTTTGTTTGGTGGTTACGTCACCAAACATACGCGCATCGTCCCGCAAGTATTGGCCGAACACAAGTGGCATAGCATGGATCGCCTTCTCACGGATCACTTGCACCTCGTGGGCGAGACACTCCTCGATCAGATTTAACCATTCATCTAAAGCATAATTTATTTTTAATTGAAGTAGCGACAAGCAGCAAATTCGTCTAGTAAAATGTTTATGTCATGGTCTACAAATTATTATGGACGCATTAATCAAAGTAAATAATGGTACAACTTAAGTTCACGTACCAATAGTTTCGGAATATTGATGGTAAGGTGCTGCAGCGAGTGAGAGCCGTGCGATGCACTGGCAACACGCCTGCCGCATCAGCTCGCCGCCGAGCCCACGAAACTGCTGGCGAGCACGTAACTTATTCACCAACCCACGCACTGATTGAGATATCTCGTCTGATATCATACTATCTGCATTTCTACCTGTTGAAGATTATAATTTTTTGAATACTAGAAGATACTAAGGGTTTACCGTAAATTATCCTTTAGGCAGCCTGAAAGAGTAGCGGCTAATATTTTATCTATCTGAGAGATGCGAATATTCTGAGATAGCACGCCGCCATTTACAATTACGTTGTTAATCAAAATTATTTGAACAGATATTAATTTTTATCTATAACATTTTAAAGCTACAGCTAATACAGTTTTAGTAAAAAAATATTTTTGTACTTAATTTACCGTCGGCTAATTTTGTTCGGGATAAAGCTAATACAGCCTCGCCTATTCCAAGTATGGCGCCATGACGAACATTCAAATCAATTGATTCGGTTTTCGCCACTAATTTTGGCATAACCACCGTTGCGACATATTCCGGAATCTAGAAGTATAAAAAAGCAAACATTTCATAAACTTGTTAGATACGTTCGTAATCGTAACAACAATCTTACTAACGTTAGACATCACGACATAAAACAGTACACTCAACGGTAAAAATTAATATAAAAATATATACTAGACGAAAATTAGTTAAATATAAAACATAAAAATAACCTTAACCTAATACAATAAAATAAAATTGTCAAGATTGACAGAATATTTTTCTATTAATATATGACACGCAAGACAGTAATGAAACAATATAAATAGGCAATAAATATTTTCTGACATTATATCATAAAAGATCTTGATGACGTTATTTAATTAAAATAATATTGAAATGGTTACTGAAAAATCTTGGTTTCAGATATAGAAGACTGAAAATTCGAAACTCTTGTATAATGATAGTTTATAAATTGTTATTACAATAAATAAAAAAATCAGAGTTGTACCACATCGCATATTAAAAGTTGATGTAATTTTTGATGTGCAGATCCTGGTAAAGTTACGAATCATTTTTATGTATACTTTTGGACAAGTTAATGTTGAATGTCAGCTCAATTGCTGTTTTTATTAACGATTTTAAGCATCTTTGAAAAAAATTAAATTGTTACGGTTAAACGTAGCTAGTTTTTACGTCTAAAAACTGAATGGTAACCCGCCTTTTCAGTGAGTTTGTTGAGAGCTTTAGCTGCGAGTTCCCGAATTGCGTAGTCCCAGTGTTCTATTTTCAAATCGACGATGTGATCAATGAGTGGTTGCGTGTACTCTTGGTACGAAGCTATCTGTGGCGCTATCACAAGGTACGCGTTATTACGTGGCCCCACAGATTGAAAGTCGGCCGTGGTTAGCACATCGATGCCGTGGGGGAACATGCCGTGCCGGCCCACGTTCTCTTGATAAGCAGCCGATGCTGCGCGACGGCAATTTATCTGAAAAACCATTACCATTGAAAGCATTTTTTTTTTTTTGGTTCTTTGGTGTCTTAAATATATATTTTAGCCCCATTGACAAAACCTTTTAAGCTAGATAAATATAATAAAAATTGGGTCGTCGGTAATTTGTAAATATATCAAGATTTTCTTACTTTTCGCTTGACTTTAGTTCACCTAAAATAATGCACAATACAGAAAATGGGATTGGTAGAGAAATAATCTTTAGAGCAGTGTTTCCCAACGTGAGCCGGTACATTTCAAAGTGGATCAATTCAATGGTTAGAGGTCGACAATTTGAGAATTAACCCGATGCCTTTGCCCTCTTCGCTATGGGCTTTTTTAAATGCAATGCTAGACGTCGGTGTTAAGTATAATGAAAATAAAGTTGTTGAATTATTTATGTTTTTTAAGTGGAAATTTAAATTTTTTAATATGAAAAATTATGTATGATATAGTAGAGGGGAAGGAAGAGAGCCATAAGAGTTTTAGAAAAACCGAAGTGGGGCATGACACAAAAAGGTTGAGACACGCTGCTTTAGAGCAACTCATAACAACGGCCTTTTTATATAGACTAACAAAAATTTCCAGATACGAAAATATTCTAATAATAAATCGTGAACTGTTGGTAAATACCTCTCTATCGAAGCAAGCAGTGGCTATGAGAGCATTGGCGAGCGCAGCCGCGTGAGGTGCGAGCGCTTGCGCGTCGTACGCACGCGCGAACGCCCAAGCAGCGTGGCAGGCGGCGTCGCGGGCCGCACGTCCACCAGCGCCGCCTGCCGCCCGCACTTCGTCGCGCGCTAGTGCTGCTACGACACAATGCGCGGCTGAACTCAACTGCTGCGGTGAGAGAAGACCACGACGAGCTAAAAGAAATCATTTTTTAATGTTAACTCGCAGTGAGACTGGGAGTAGTGAAGCTTGTAAGCGTAGAATAAACTGGCGGTCTTATGTTAACAGCCCGTAACCCAGTTATGGCTTTATGGCAGCATATTTATAATATTAGGTTGGTAGCTAATCAGTCAAGTTCAAAAAGTTAGGTATTCGTCTTGATGTAGGAACATTAGTATCCAGTCTTTGTATTTCCTATTTTCAAAGTTTTACCTATTATTAATTAAGATTTTTCATTGATTACCTAATTCAGCCAATGCCATGCATCCGCCGTGCCATGCTGTATCGCGTTCATTTTCAGCAAATAACGTAAGAACAATTTCACACACGTCAGCGGCCGCTAAAGCCGGCAATCGAGCACCGATTCTACCCACGCCCTTAGCAGCCGACCAACGCACAACTGTGTCATCATCTCTTAATGAACATAACAGTAGTTCTACAACATCTTCTACCTGAGAAAACAATTTCATCTTATTATTTACATGTAAAGAATATTATTATATTCTTTGGTGTATCCACCAAAGTATAACATTATTAGCTAAGTATGACTTTCATGATTTATTGGATTACCTCCTGTGGAATATCTTGATCATCATCATCTGGCTGTGATGTAATAGGTTGCTCTGTATCACCAGCAGCTGCTACACCTCCTAATGTAACAGCTAGAGATCTAGATCCTCGTGTGTATCGCCATGAAGCTACACGCGGACGCAAGAATGTTAATCCTAAAAAAAACCAAAAACTACATTTAAAAGTATCAAAAAGTTTTTTGCTTTTTTATATACTTCATACTTTTTTTAAATGTTTCTTCTACTTTGATAAGAAGATTTCATTTTCTTTTTTTGGTACCCACTTTCATTTCCTTTTTTCTTCTCAATAATTTAATAAAAAGTAATGTCTAAGTACAAAACAATATTTTATAAAAAAATATACCAATTCTTTGCACAATTTTGACACCATACTTCCTAACCAACATCGCTGTATGTTGCTTATAATTCTGATCAGTGACCCACTGCAACAACCTCGAAGCATAAGGAAGTAAGTCATCCCTTTTCCCATGTTTTAATACTGCTGCTACTGCAGCCAATACTCCATAGTGTATAGTATCTTCTTCTTTTAAATTGGAATGTAATTCACAGGCCCAGTCAAAAAAAGCACCCAGATACATTTCTTTAACATCTGACCTGTAAAAAGACATATTAAAATGTTAGGTTCATCATCATCACCACCACATTTTCGGCCACTCCCGGCCCTACGCCGCTGATTATCTTCTATTTTACAGTACCACTAGAGTGGATATCAATATCCAAAAAAAAAAAAACCACCACATATATGTTCTATTCTAGTTCTAATCCTCTCCAAAAGAAGATAAAAGCACTCAAATTAATTCAAGTTCTATACAATAAGAAAACCTTTAAGGTAGTAATAATAAAAATATTTAACAGGTAAACATTTTCATACCAAAATTGCTGTATTTTCCCAAAATTTTAAATAACTAATTGTCAAATTTTATACTTTGCTGTATTTGGATGTATAAACTTCTGAAATAAAATAAATTAAATGTTAACCTGATCAGGAATTTAGAAGCCAAGTAAGCACTAGCTTCAGCGCATGAATCTTTGCTACAAGCATATAGTTTACAAATGTTGAAAATTCTCTCCATCACAGTAAGTTTCTTAGAACATCCTGATGTTCCTGTAAAATATAAATTTTGTTATTAAATACTAATTAAATTAATCCTTAATTCTTATTTAATTTTTAAGATTAATTTATTAAGTGTAATGAAAGTACTAAGAGATGGCTCTAAACAGACAGACATGGAAATTGCTATACCGACAAGTGCTAGGCACTTAAATTTCATTGTTAATGTTAATACTACTTTACAAAAAAAATCAAAGAAGGTAAATGTATAGGATGTTATAAATATATCCTTTAATATATAGTCAATGTAATTTTGAATGTTTATCACAGAACTTGTATAGTCTCCATTTCATTTCATTAACCTTGTACAACATAGAACACCACCATTTTAGAAAAACATGTTAATCTATGAAACAAAATAGTTTTTTGGTGGTATAATATAAATTGAGTTTTTTAATGCACAATTTATTTTATACCATTAAGAAGATTAAAGACCAACATATTCAAGAAAGTTAAAGAGCCACCAGATAGGATACTATACCAAGTGATAAATAAGCAACTTTTATATTTAATAGCATATTTTGTTCCATAATTATCTCAAAACTCAAATATTTTCCTCACCTGGTTGTTCAGGTGCAAAACCATCCAATCTACTCATATGAAAGGGGATAATTACAACAATTGACAACCAAAGCAATAAAACAAATCTGCTGCGCCATATTTCCTTATCATTAGGATCTTGGGCCTCAAGGAATGTTAAAACAGTAAGAAGATCTGATACCTAAAACAATTCCGAATTATTTGGAACAACCTGAATTAAATACAATAATTCATAATTTTTTTTTAATAAATATTAAGTTTACCTCATGAGGCAAATGCCTAACAACTACTTTGTAGCCTCTGACTCTAATAATTTGATACATGTAATTAAAAGTCGCAAGCTTTAATCCACTAGGCGAATCTTTATCCTTAATTAACAAAAGAAACTTCGACAAAATTTTGTCGAGATGAGGATCCAGTAGATGAGGTTGTTCATAATATTGTTTGAGAATGCTATATAATTTTTCATATTCTGCTTCCACCGACGGTGTATTATATATATTTTTTAGTTTATCAATCATATTCAAAACATCTCCGACTTCTGAAAAGTGCTCTAACGCGCAGCCCAGACCAATATTATCACATTCGTCATCTTTATTCAAATCTGCGTCTAGTCCCACCATTTTTAACGTTTGATAATATTTTGTTATATATAAAAATTCTTTTAAAGTGCGAAATTTGTGTCGTATTTTTACAGCATTAGATATTAAAATAATACAAATTATAATTCACCGACAATAAATGTTAAGTTAAACAATTCAAGCTTGACACTTGACAGTGACAGTCACAAAAATTGACATTTTTGTCTTTAAAAAAAGAAATATCTTCCTATAGGACAATATTCCAAAACCGACAATTTTATATATATTACAAATACTTGGTCCCAGAGGTAGGAATTTAGCTTTATCAAAGCACAAGCACCTTCGTCATTTCGGTATTGATGTGAATTACCATATCTATTAAACAAGTAACTGATTACAAACAAAATTTTCATTAAATTTTTTATTTCCTAGTCTAAATTTAATTTCGAACAACAATTTTAAATGATACTTTCTACTTACTGTGACATTAAACTCATTAACAGTTAGTTTATTAAGTGCCAAATGGCAAGTTGTATGTATCCAAATGATGTCGTTAAAAAAGTATTAATTATAACTTTTTTTTTGTGATCTGTGTGAAATGCTCAAATGTTTATTATATAATCTATATTCGATTAAGTTATGGTTTTTATTATTAAATCTTTAATAAATGTTATATTTCCGTTTTATACATACTTTGTTAAATGTTTTCGTATTTCTTGTTTTCATCTAAACAGAATTTAAACAGTATTATCAATTGATTTCGAACTTTAGTCTGCGAGATAGAAACAAGGCGTTTCAATTTTTTTTTTATCTTTCTTTAGTGTTTAGTTTTATTTATATGGATTTCTAGTTAACATTGTATGAGAATGTTAATATGAGTGTTATTTTAGTATAAATAATGAATAATCGTAAGTATATATTTATATTTAATTTAACCTTTTTAGGGCATTTATGTATGCGTTTTACGAACATTGCCTTAAAATTGTATAATAATTTTTAGCAGGTAGAGGTTCCGCAAAGCGTAAAGTGAAGCCTATTGAACCACAGTCATTATTAGATTTTGATCTTGGCGAAGGTGAAAGCTCTGACGATTCCGACTTTCGGATCGAGGACCACCCAGAAGAAAGCGATGATTATTCCATTAACACTGATGATGAAGAGAAAAGTTTGTATTTGTTAAAAATATTTTTATCTTTGTAGAGGCTCTTAATATTTGTAATGAAAACTAAATCGAAAAATATTAAAACAGATGGAAAAATGTTATCTAAAATTGAGTAACTTTATCAAATATATTTAGACACAAAAAAAACTTTTTGGAGCTTAAAATTTAGTGGAAAATTTTGATATGAAAATATTTTAAGAACATTGTGTTCTTAAAATACTTTATGATTTTTGTATGTGAAGCAAACATTCCTCAAATTTAAAATATCTAGATTAATTTTCAGAAAATGCCTCTTCATTTATTTTAAAAATATCAGTAAAAGTATTATGATTTTAGAAGGAGGTGCAAACACTTGTACTTCTGATGACCAATCTGATTCAGATATAGTCAATAATTTTAAAAACTCGGCCAACAAACTAGAAGAGATATGTATTACAGATCTACTTGAGAAGGCGAAGCATAAAGAGTTTAAGGTAGAGTTATAGATAAAAGTAATTGTTAAATGACATTATACATAATTATTTATTTTTGAACTTTTATATATAACAATTTTTATTTCTTATTACAGTTTCCTGGTGACTTAGCTAATGTCCTTATATGTGCTGGTTGTTTAGGTTCAAGAAGTGATGACTTTAATGAGATTGTTGAATGTGATGGTTGTGGTGTTACTGTCCATGAAGGTAACAATATATTAATAACTACTATTACATGGCTTATTTATGCAAAAGAAAGTTATGTGTAATGTAAAGTGTTTTATGTTTAGGTAAATGATGGTGTTGGTTATAATTTCTTGTGATTTCCTATAGGTTGCTATGGAGTTTCCGATGTTACAAGTGAATCAAGTACAGTCAGCTCAGCATCAACTGAGCCATGGTTCTGTGAAGCATGCAAGGCTGGTGTCACAGATCCTAATTGTGAGTTATGCCCGAATAAAGGTAAGTTGTGTATGAAATTTAATAGTTCCAAATTATCTAATATTTAAAGTCCTTGCTCCAAATTAATGTTAGTTTTTTAATATATAAAATTTTTAGGTATTTAATATTATTATTCTGTTATGTAACTATCTACAAAAAGGTTATGTGTATTATCCTGTGGTAGGATTTTTTGTCAAGTAAAATTATGACATTCATTCTCAATTACAAAATTCTACGTCTTAATATGTTATAATTTGTATTTCAAATATACATGTCATGTTATCCTCCTTGCAGGTGGTATTTTCAAGGAAACTGAAGTAGGTGCTTGGGTGCATCTTGTTTGTGCTCTTTATGTCCCTGGGGTTGCATTTTCAGAGGTAAATTGAATATCTATTAATGATAATTAAAATATTATGTTGTAGTTAGCAAAGCTTATCCTTTTTTAGTTAGTAAATCACTAGATAATGAAAACTATGAGAGGCGAGAGCTGTGTGACAAAGTTCTAGATGAGCTAAAGACATGGATGGTGTGGACATGAAGATTGTCTATACCAACTGCATACTGTGATTGTGATTCTTCTGCATCTGCAATTTGTCTATAGCTGGGATTAAATTTTTTGGCCTGGTGTTAGCTGTTGACGAAATTAGCTTCATGATAAATTAAGCTACACCTCTACTTATTTGTTAAAAAAAAACTTCTATTTGTTCTGTTGAACATTAGTATGTCAAAGCGTTTCTGTACTTTTGGATGGCAATGTGACATAACTCACTCAGTGTTTAGGCAGTAAGAACCTGGTATAATTCTTTCGATCTTGTTTGATACCCTATTGGTAGCATAAATAATTGAAGGTTTATTTGAAAAAAAAAATCATTAAGTCTTAGTTGTCTTAATTGTTTCAGGTTGAGCGTCTTTCAGGAGTGACCTTGTTTGAAATGGCATATTCTCGTTGGGGTGCTCGTTCATGTGCGTTGTGTGAAGATGCAACGTTGGCGCGGACTGGTGTCTGTGTGGGTTGCGATGCTGGACTCTGCAAGACTTTTTTTCATGTTACTTGGTATAGATTTTTGTTGCACTGGATAAATATTAATTAAACTAGTTAATTGCGATAATTTTTAAATTGTCAATTAATTTCATTAAAAACTAAAGTATTATTAGAGTTAAAAAAAAGATTTAAACAAGTCAATAGTCTTTTTCTTAAAAAAATCTGAATTTTTATCTTTGGTCTTTTATGTATTTCTTCACATTTACGATTTTATAATTCATTTAAAGTTGTGGTTTCTCTGATAATAAATGCTTTTCGATAGTGGACAACGGGAAGGTTTACTTGCGGAGGCGCATTCTGAAGAAGTTGAACAAGCTGATCCATTTTATGCCCACTGCCGACTTCACTCTGACAAGACTCTTGTGAAGAAACGAAAAAGGAATTGGTTCGCATTGCAACTAAGAACAGAAAAAAGGTAAATTCATCTTATCCAATATCTTGAACCAAAACTGACTAAAAGATACGACGAGAATAACATTCATCTGTTTGTAGGTCATATATCAGATAATAATATTGTGTTCATAGTCAAAACAATATGGTAATTCTCATTATCTCTGTAGCTTCACTAGCTAAGACGGCTTTAAACTGGAACATTTGCACACTGCTCTTTTGCGATAGAGTGTGAGTCGTGAAATATTGCACATAATATTATAGCCTTAAATTTTTTCAGGAAAATCGAATTACAAGTAAATCTTAGTACGGAAGAGAAGCTTCGAATACAAAGAAAATTGGTGAAATACAGAAGAAAGTACGCACAACAAAAAGAAAATAGGAATCCTCCATGGGGTAAGAATTATCACCACTGTAGGTGAATATCTCTATAAACATGACAATTATAGTATTAAAATAAAACTGATAATAATATTTTAGTACCAACTCAAAAGATGGCACGGATGCTTTACAGCAGTGCCTCTGCTATGAGGAAGTTTCAAAGAAAAGCGGAATGTATGGGAATAGACACACATGCTCTAGAGTTTCAAGATGCACAGGTAAATTTGTTTTAATTTACTAATAGTGTATCTCAGATACCGAAGATTGTCTGCCGCCAAATAGTAGTGTACAAAATTACAATATTCCTGATTCAAGTGCATTGTAGTGAGTGTATTTAATCGAGAATTAAAGTATACAATTATGTACAGAGACAATGAGTACATTATACAGTGTATGTCATATCACCTAGCGCCTCATTGTTATTGGTAGATGTACTCTTTTTTTTTTTGTTATTAAGGAGAAATATTCTAATAATACTTTGCTTCTGGGGGAAGAAAAAGTCATGTAGGATTTCTATCCCCTAAAACCCATTCGGTGGTGGAATTCTCCAATAAAGTCCCGGGATCTCCTACCGAATGCACCGGTGCCCCCAACACTCGCCTTGAGCACGTCTCAGGAAGAGGCGTAACCCTCCTCGACATCCTCATCTTGCTAAACACAAACAACCTCATTTTTATAATCTACCGCGAGCTCGCTTAGTGGCTAATTAAGTGTCTCATCTTTAAAAGCAATAAATACGTACACCCATTCAGTCGTTTTCTACGACAGACATGGCTTACATTATTCTTATTCTTAATAGCTCGAGACTATAGGACATATGGGCAGATTTGCCATTAGGCGAACATCTTGAAAATTTTATGATTTTTTTAAACTATAATGTTATGTTTTATACATAGATGGCAGCTTTGAAAGATGTATCTCGACGATGGCATGTACCACCAGCATTTTCTGTAGAGTTTGTTGGATATTACTTAGAGAGGAATACACGCGTTACCTCATTACGAAGGTCGCTTGAGCGACTCACAAAAGAAAACGAGAAGTTATTAAGTGATGACGATAAACTTAGAACTGACTATGATAAGGTATGGTACACGCACTAAATTAATTTTAAATCATATGATTTTTTTTTAATTACTTAAAATATACCATCGTTATACTTGAATAGTAGTTTTTTGTTAGAAGAAAAAGTTGTAAAGCTTCACATTTTAATGTAGGCAGCTAAAGAGAATACGGATGCGTTAGCTGAGTTAACGTCCACTCAGCAGGCATTAAAAAAGATCTACGATGCAATTATCCTGATATCTCCTAAGAAAACCGTTCCACCCATAATGGAGGAAAAACCATTGCTTCCGCCTTTTGTACCGCGGTCTACGCCTAAAGTCACCCCGCAGCAATTGCAGAAACGGTATGATATTATCAACTATTAATTAAATTAAAAACAGCCTTCATGATTTTCTCATTGCCGGAGCTCAGAACATATTTCTCAAGAGAGGCCCATTTATCATCCATTGCTCTGATCAAGTGCAGTTTGGTGGATGTCACAAATCCAAGAAGAAAGAAGTTCTCAAAAAATATTTATTAAAAAGTATTAGTTTCCTTATTTTTATCGAATAAACAATGGGGACGAGGGGGGGGGGGGGGG
>DWHU01000441.1:0-19070 GCA_018247975.1 Parides photinus | reverse complement strand
GTCAGGCAGGCGGCCGGCTGTAAAAACCATTGCCAATAACCCTAGCAGTGTGTTTAGCGCAGATGGAGACTAACACATTGCCCCAACCCCAAGAAATTAATTGATAAAATGGGAAGGACAGAAAGAAAGACTGTAGATTGAGAATCTACAATGTATTATACAAAGTAAAATATTCTGTTAAATTTTTGATATAATCTGATAATAACAGCGTATCTCCAGTGATGTATAGTAGCTCTTGTACACACAGGACAAATTCAGTTCTATTTGTATCACCTAAAGTTCAGTGTTGGAGGCTACGCTGTGTATTTACACACATATGAAATGCACATTTAGTGGCGAGGGTGCGAAAACTTGTTGTTATCTCGAACGAGGCCAATTTCGGCAAATGGATACTAAGTCCTAACTCTCCTATCTGTTTTTCGCCGTGCGACAATCGTGTTCTTTAAAATATCGAAGCGCGACGTATGGGGACGACGTGTGAACCGACACGCAATTTTGGAAGGATTTGCTTTATTGCCGCTAGGTTAAGTCGATCGCACGGCGCGGGATTGAGTGCAAGCTTAGAATTACATTCGTTCCCTTTAAGGGTCGCCTATTAAATGTTAATGTGCGCTTTAAAAAATCATGCACACAATTATTTGCCATAGTACAAAACATGAAAAACAATATAGGCGGATTGAACAATATTGATAGTATGTAAGAGGAATAATATTGGATACTACTTACACTGTAATGTAATTAAATTGTGCAAGTATTTTTAAAATCAGTGCGGTGATTGATAGCGGGTGGTGGCGTGTGGCGGCGCGTGGTGGCGGGTGGCGGCGGGTGGTGGCGGTGCACGGCGCATAGCCGCGCGGCAGCGGCGCGGACTCCTCGCCTATGCCTCAATGGCCGCCCTTTGAGTGTAAACCATGCGAGAAGTCATCCACTTATCGTCAGCGCGATCTGTAGCCGACATTTTTCCCGTTTTTCCTCTACCTTTCGCCTGGACGACTGTACTCTAAATGTGACATAATTGAATCAGCCGCCCCCGATCCATTTTCGTTCGGGAATCATATAAATTAATCACGACTTAAGTCAACAGACATGTCGGTAGAAATATAACGTTAAATGAGATACATTTATTAAATTGTTACATTAATAATTTGTGTATTATTAATATGATTATTAAATAATTTACTATAAAAAATACTTAATTTTTTTTTATAACTCTACTTGTCATTGGCATCAAACATCGTGTGCACACGGCGAAAGATTAGCTACTGCACTATGAAAAAGTTATAGCAAACATACTATTTAACTATTTTAAAATTCAAACCAATCTTTAACTCTTTATCTATTCAGTTCTAATAATATATATTTTTTGCCATTTTTAAACAGAACAAATATTCGCAGGTAAGCTCTAAAACAAATGCTTTTTTACACCGTTCTATAATTCAAAAAAATTTCGTTATGTTTATAATAAAACAAAGCATAATTAAGAAGGAAATTCTGGTAGTGTTAAATTAACTGTCTAAAGATAATTGTTATAGTGATTTTGCCGTGATAACAAGTGGTTTGGGATCTCGGCCTCCGATTCGGGGGTCGCGGGTTCGAATCGTTCGAAGTTCGAAAAACCAGTGTGGTTGATTAAGGCCAAAAACTCCCTCATCATGAGAGAAGGCCCCGTGCCCCAGCTGTGGGAACATTAAGGAGGTTTTTACATTGTACGAGGTAACAGTTATTACTGTTACGTCTCAGTTTTATTTTTGTTTAGTAACGACGTTTGCCGCATTTAACGGGTTCACAGGTAAGCGTCTCGCCCTCTCGACGCTAGCAGAGGAGACGGTAAAGCTTTAAAGAACAAAATAAATACCATGGCGGGATCCCTGTCTGTAATTACGAACGTACAAGTACTATCAAATAAAAACACAGTCTCATCGGGTAAACGAAAAAGGTTTTGAGGCCCTCGTTTCACGCCAACTGTAATTCTATTTGAAGTGAGAGTCAAAGCGATGCTCACTGCTCCCTCTCGGCCCTGTTGCAGACAAAGAATAAAGTTTTATTGCCACTCTTTTACCTACTTATGTTTAACCTCGGTGAGATAGCTTTCAACTTTATAGTGTTTATATTTTTATTGCCTTGGATAGGGTATTTGCGAGTGGTGTCAAAGACTGTAATACTTGTTTATGCACACACACATTTACGTGCAGCACACTTCTAAATATAAAATTAAAGGTGTTTATTTTGCATATTTTACTGTATTATTTTACAAATGCGTATTCTGCACGTTAGGTGCTGCAGATCTAATAAAAAAGGTCCCTCGATTATTATTACTTATTACTCTTTTACATGAAGATCTTCACTTTGAGACAGGACGTCAAGTCTCCTTACCCAGTATAAATCCACTAGAGATAATGCTCTTTATACCAGTACACAGTAATGTCCGCACATTACTATAAATAGGCTTTGCAGTTTAAATCGTGTCCGACAACAGGTAGCTACGGTTAGTATTTTTTAGAAATTGCAATATGTTACGATTAATGTTAATGCTTTACAATTCGACATAAACACGAACAACATTTGAGGTCGTTTAATGTCATGAACACCAAAACAACGTTACTGGAAAGCATTGAAACGGAAATAATCTGAGTGTGAACATAGCAAATAAATTTGAATCGTACGTTACATTAGTGCGGTGAAAGCGTCGGATGCAGTATGCGGTGTGGTGCTGCAACGCGGTGACCGACGCGTTTTGCCTGGCTTTTTGCAGCCGCGGCCGGCCGTGTCACAGGGAACAGCCGCTCCTGACCGCACCGCTCTAGTGAAGACCTTGAACGTATTCAAATTATAATTTAAATCATTATCATAATGACACCACGATTATATATACAAAATATTCTACGGACAAAACTACACATCCATTGATTTTAACATATTATTCATCATAATGTACATACATCATTATCATCAGTCCATAGCTTCAGAAGTCCACCGCTAGACGTAAGTATCACCACCGATCAGTACTGCTATTTACTTAGCTTTTTAGTTACGTATATAAATCACACATAAATTACACAGATGCATCGATATTTGAATATCACAGCGGCGGGCCTAGTTCTGGCCGTGACGACGTGTTTTGTGCGGACGCCACGTGACGGCGTAATTAGTGCGTGACCGCCGTCCGCCGTCACGTCGACACGTCGACACATCGCCTGCCTATTTACAACACTGTCCAATGTAATTTCGACAACACATTAATTGTTAGATATAGATAAAAATTGACAATTCTTCGTCGCACGGTTTTCCGTACATCTACAAAGGCTACACAAAAATACATGTAAACAACAAGCTCACAGTTGCTTTGCGCGCAATCAATCTGCGGTAAATTATATAAAAAATACATTTCAAGCTTCAGCTGACTGCAAGATGGTTTCTTTATTAGTTTTCCCGAAGGCGGCCGCACCCGGATCGGTGGGGACGTGTGAAAAATTCTCGACGGGATTAAGCTCCCGTTTATCGAGCTTCGAAGCGGACTTATTGCTGTAATACAATCTCTGTTATGTCGCGCTGGGATTATCCGTATCACCGTATTTTACGGGAAAATGTTTTCACGGATCCCCGGCGTATATGTTAATAAGTTTTTGACTTTATCCTTCCTTTAAATGGTGCTTCTAAAAATTTGTAGCGGAATTGTCAGCGTTATGTACGAGTCGTGTTAATATGGTTAAGTTGAAAGAGTACATAATGTGAAGAGAAAGTAATGTAAGTTTGTTTTAAGAAAGTTTGAGTGTGGTCGGATTTAGCTTTGCAAATCCACGCAAATTGAAAACGCCATTATCGAGTCTAAGCAATTTGTACGCAGCTGGTGCGGGCTGTGGGGCTACGAGCTACGACCGCTACGGCATCCGAACGCTTAACGCTGAACACTGAACACACCAGACCAGTTCACTTGTTAACTTTTATACTATTACAGTTTTTTTTAACATTCAAACCACGAATTACCCACAAGACATTTTTCATGAGTTTGATGAGCCTGGATTTTTTTTGAAATTTTATTACATTAATGAACAATTATTCATAAAGTTAAATGTTACATGCAATTTTTCAATTTGGTATTTACCTATAACAAAGATTTTTTTAATTTTTATAAGAATATCAAAAAAAAATTATCAATGAAATCGTTATACGTAAATGATTAATGTCATTAAATCATTAAAGTGAATTTAATCTTGTATATAATATTGTTGGCGTGGGTTTTACGAAAATAATACATAACGGAAAAGAAATCGCGCGTTTAAATAAAATTATTAGATAGACTTAGAATGAGTATAGCTAACTAAAATATAAAAAGTAAGTAAACTTCGTCTTTGTTTAAAGGAAACTTCGCCCGGTCCTCTTATGCCAAATTGTATATCAAACTAGAGTAAAGTTATGTATTAATATAGTTTTTACAAAGGTTAGCATTAAAGCTTTTTTGTCTGAATTATTCAACCTCGTGTATACGATTTGTTACCTAGACGGGTACAAATGTTAATTGTTATCACAAAATTTCAATATAGGCAGTAATTCACTTTGTATTTTTCTTATCGCTTGTGTTAGCGGTTGAAAGTTTCGTTAGGTCACGGTTATATGATATGTTTGTAGGTTTACAGCGTACCGCCGTTAATATCTGGATAACATCTGTAAAACGACCAGATTGACTTAATGGTGTTCACAAAGTTTCGCGGAGAGAAAATTTCAGTTTGCCACAAAAGCAACTAACGCCGGCCGGGGTGCGGGAAGCGGTACGGGGAGATTAGTAACAGCTGACAGCCAGACACGCGAATATGTTATTTATTGACGAAGCTAACGTTACAGATTTTGTCTAGGTAAAACTATAACTTAATACAGGATATATTCAACTTCGTTTGGACCAATATCTAATAGAAATCAGTCCTTAAAAATTAATTATGTTATTAATTATTAATTATTAATTGTAGAACTCTACTGTCAGGGCGCGTCACCTCCTGCCGTAGCTCCTACTTCTGTCACGGGCGCATCATATACTATAAACGCTTCCCTCGCCTATTCGCTTCGTAGAAGAAAAACAAATTGTATTAAATAGAGTTAAAATTAAGAATTAACAGCAGGTGATTATTGCGGTATAAACAAATATCCATAAGAATACTAAAATGTTTTAAAGTTAAATTCGCGGTTTGTATGAAAGCTTGTATGCGCGCGACTTTAGATTTCGTTCAAAATTTAGCACGCAAATATAATTTAATTTTGTTCATTGATGGAGGCTTTTACAGGAATATAAAAATTTAAAAGAAAATTATTGTTATACAACATACAGTTTAAAAAAGTATATGTATGTATTTCGTTTATATTTCATTATAACGACAAAGAAATTTTAACTGTCCGATAACAGTCGAAGAATATTTTTTAAATAATAGATTTTCTTAAACGCATTAACTGTGATACATAATTTCAATTATTAATACCGTGCAATAAAATTATGAAATGCTTGGTGTCATTGATAAGTTTTTTTTAAGTAGACAGATTTATGGCAAGAAGTTGCTTGTCTCGTGTGAGAGATGTACGAGTATGTAAAGAGTGAGGAGTTCTCCGAGTCCCTTGAACTGCGTAGAGCAAGGAGCGTCAGCGTGGGCTGGTGTCGAGACCGCACCTGTCAGAATATTAGATCGACGCCATTAATCAGTCGCCGCAGCCCACTCCCTCTGCACTCTGCGAACAATCAAAAAGCCCATTCTGGAGCAAAGTCGCGGTTTACCATCGTTTTCATTCACCATCTCCGGCCGGGAACTGCATCCGGAACGCTGCGCTGCAAACCGTCGGACTTGTATACAAACTTACATATTCTAACACGCAAGACAAAACACGACCAACTAACAACATAAACTTTTTAGCAAACATCTAATATATATTATATAAACAATTTGGTAACTCTAACATAACTAACCTTTTATTTGAATACAACGGAAATTCATATTATCAAGTAGCGAAGATTTTCGAATAAATTCTCTCTTCTTCTCATCATCTTAATCATAAGATGGATCTACCAAATTCATCTTCTATATTATTCAAATAGTAATCTCGGCAATAGTATAAAGTAAATAATGATAATTAATAAACAAAACATGACAGTTTATATAAGATATAAAAAAAATTGAACTGCGCTACTTATCAGTGCAGTTTTATTTTTAACCAATTTAAAGTCATCATGAATTATTTTTAGTTAAGTATTTAATTTTATTAACTAAGTACATTTTGTCTGTTCATATATATTTTTTTTATTACAAATAACTCTTATTATGTCTATATGAATTCTACTGGTTTTGAGGTGGAAAGCTTTAGTTAGTATTCTAAACGATCTCCAGCATCGGAGACCTACAGTATATCTTATACATAAGTACATGTTAAATATTACATTCACGATTTTAAGTTCAGTAAAACGGTGCTTGATTAAAATAATAGCAACAAATACGAAGATAACATTTAAAAAATGTTTCAAGTTTCTAACACCACCGTTTGAGATAAGAATGAGGAAATATAAACGGCTACGTTTATTACATTTCCGTACCCCGGTGTTCGGTCTACGCAAAGCTTGAAAGAATTTTGCAAACGGACTTATGAAAGGCGTAACACGTAATATAAGGCCTCTATGTTATTTTGTGGGGTCGAAACTTATTCATCCCGCAAATCCGCTCATGTATGAACCAAATCCTGCCCGGTCACCGCTGATTGCATTGTCATGTCTACCGAACGTATCGCCACCAACACATTTTGAGCTTTTCAACCTTGCTTTAAATACTATAATTGCTTGCGCCGTGATTGTATCGCGTAAAGCCCACGTCGTATCGGTTTGTAAAACATGAGAGTCAACGTGATTGGAATGTTTTATATGACCCTTATAACATATGAGACCGTAAGATGTATGTTTTTCATCTGACGTCAAATTTATTGACGTATGTACTAATTGGTAATAATTGATATTTGCCTATGACTTTCCTAATAAATTCCTGTGAAGTTATGTACGAGCGTAATGGTCACTAGACCTCTTTTAGTAATAATGTTGTGCCAGTTAAAATATTTAATCTACACTGCATAGTTAGTCCCTTTGTACAACCCCAGTAACTTTACCAGTAATATAACACAATAATGTTTAGTTACTAACACTAAGAGGTAGAAACAGTCGCTACGGTAGTACCCACTTGAACGGACTCTGTCTGGCGTATGTAGAGTTTAATATTATTATTTTGATATGTGTACGTCTTGATAATATTCCTTTGATATGAGGTTTAATATTTTTACTTGATCACGTATGTGGGCCACGCCGCCGCGTCAAACTTTGATAATAATGGGAATGCTCGTTACGCGCGTACTCCCCGCGACTTCGCGACATGTGTTACCTGCTCACTACATACATACATATATTGATAACATATATTAAAATGCTCCATTTTAATAATATACAATAGTAAATACATTATTGTTTTTGCTCATGTTAAATATATTTAAATAATTTCAATCATACAAAGTGCCGAATCTTGTGTTAAAAAAAAGCAAGAGCTAAAGTTTATGAAGATTATCAAATATCATATCTAAAACTATAACCACGTAACAAAAGGGGAATTGTAGCGAAACAAAATAATACAAGAGGAGAGTTTTAAGCGGTGTGGACATGTTAACCCCATTATCAGGCGGTTGGCTTAACCGGTAGTTAAGCCGTGCCGACAGCGGCCCGATTTATGCCGACGCTAACGTAATTAGACGATTTCCATCCGATCACTTAGGAAACATTACAATTGTTATATCAATAGCCACTAATGATAACCTGTGATATTTACTTACATAAAGTACAAGTTCTATTTTCAAACGTCTATACATTATTAAATTTTTTTTTTGAAAAATATTTTGCAATCTTTGTCTTCTACAATCGAAGAAATACATATTTGTTAAAAACTACTCTTGAAAGTTTCAATATGTATAAATAATTTTGAGTTGTTAAGCAATATTCAATATATTTATAACCAAATATCGTTTAAAACAATTTATAAATTACTTGCAACTTAGAAAGCGTCGAAGCAGTACAAACATATTTTTTAGAACGAATAGTTTATGTAGTGTATACGACTTCGTAATAATATTAGAGGCTGATTTATAGTATAAATAGTCTACAATGTACAGTACTACATGTCCTGGTAATTGATCAAAATACGGTACTTGTTAATATACTAGTACTAGTTAATTTTCAGTGAATATAGCATCTATTTCGATTGCAAATGGTTTATGGATTGCAAATAATATGCACAGGTACATATATAAATGATAACGTTACTGATATGTAAGACCGTCAAAGCCTCCAAACTAAGATAAAACGCTAGTCTCTATAGGATTTAACCGTGCTAATCCCGCGATCTACAAAATCCATGCATTTCACGCCTCTTTATTACATTAATTTAAATGTTTGTTCGCCGGATCCCCGTTGATCCTCTCCCTTTAGTACGTTGTAAATAAATCCTTATATACCAACATTACCTATACACATTTAAAAATAAAAGTTTAATTAATTGTGTAAATATCTATGTCTTATTCCATGTGTGTTAATAGAGAACATTATCTATCAAAAAAAAAATTTTTTACGGCATCATGTTAAGTGTTTGAGATGAGAGTATATTTCACATATCAGAGGAGGCCTTATTAAATAATAGTTTGAATGTATTATCATATCGGTAATAGTTCGCGCAGGAGGCTGTCAACGCGACACTCATTACCTCACCTAGCTCCAATAGGATTACACTGTCAACGCACCTGGATTCGGAACAACAAACGGCCATAATTAGTCACGGTAAGCCGTGCGAATGCAAACGAAAATATTTATAGAGTCACAGGCGCTAAGTTATTGCTCTATAATCGGATAAACTGCGATCGCTAGCTTGAAAATTGTGTTATCGTCGCTCTAAAGCGTTCACAAGTCGCCGCTTTACGAGGGCAGGCGCCGGGGGCATGCAAACATAAAAATTCTGTATCGGGACTAATAGGAGCGAAACAAATAAAAGGATACGTAAATAGAAGCGTCGGATAAATTCCAGTGGGGCTGGAGTGCGCGTAAATCCGCGCGATTTGTATCTGTGACAGGGGTGTGCGGGCCACCACCACTTCTCCCCCACCGTCACCGCCCGGCGCTGCCCGCCGGCCCGCGTACATTTTCGCAATTAATTTGATATGAAACACAGAGCTAACTAGCATTTACATAAACTTTATATCATAATCATGCCCAACGTTTTTAGGTAATACAAGAGTGACCAAAAATAGACAAAAATTTATAATGAAAATTAGATTAGGTCAAAATAGATTGGGTATTGTATTTTCTGCAGATTTGTTGTGGTGGCCACTAATCGTTTTTCTAACAAAGACAGTTTTTGCATATAAAAGACATTTTAAATAGTCAACTAATAACTAGATGTGATGATTGATTAAATATAATAGAGCTTAATAAATTTTACACTATCGCAATCAAAGTTATCTATTATTATTTATAATTTCAATGTTGAGTTACTGTTAAGGCTTGATATTAAAAATCTTTAAGCCTTGTAAAGAGAAGGATCGTTAGTAGTAATTGGGCGGTCGATCTTATTCCCCAGCCATTTAAAGCAAAAATCGGTCTGTATGTTTTATTCGTCGCGCAGGTCACGTTTATGCAAATTACATTAAATTAGAACGCTTAATAACAACTGTGCCGGCGCTTCTCCTGTAAAGAGGTGCAATTACAGCAATCAAATTGAAATTTTAGATCACTAATTGCGCCCGACATGTTTCACGGGCCCCCCGAGCTTTAATCCGCACCGAGATGGATTGATATTAATATAGCGGTAGAGGGATGGCAAAACTTTTATATTAAACTGCTATTAGTTTCATAGGACATCCGAAGCTATCGACCCGAGCATATATTGTTTATGTACAAATAACAACGATCAATTTAAAAAAAAACATGTTATTGTTCTGTCTTAATATTGTTTTCTTATAGATAACATTACGTTTATTATAAAAAAAATATTTAATGATTACGTATCACAAGCTTAGCTTAGGTTTATGATAAGAGTAGAAAAGAGTAAGAGTAAGATATTTTTACGAAAAATTTTTCACCGATATTGTATTCGTTCGCACGCGCAATTGCATATGTCATAAATTCAATTCGTGTATCCCCTGTCGTCGAATGGCAATGGCAACATCGATGCATCGTGTAAATCATCGGTATACATTGTTCTAGGCCGGGGGCATCAATAGTGCGGTTCAGGGCGCTAAGCCGACCCGCAGAACGCACCTGCGACCGCATCGCCCGGGATTTGCCCCACAACTTACCACTCCTACCTCCCCTTACATCTTCAACTTCCCTGATTCAAAGCTCTACACTAATACTCACAAAATTGTTTTTTTTTTTTACTTTGGTATTTCCTAATTTTTTTTTTATTTATAGTTCAACAAAGAAAACGTTAGTGGTAAATATTTAAGCAACATTTAAAAGAGGACAGCTTAAAAAGTGATTAACATCTTTAAACAATCACTGCAAGAAAAAGTTTCAGAATTTAAAAGTATTGTTACTTAAAAAACAAAGGCGACCTTCCGCGATTGTCCCCTAAAGCGAGCAATTTAAAAGCCAAATAAGCGTCGTAACGCAGCTTTTTTCTTAAAGGAGTCGTGTCTCAAACCACGTTAAAATGATTTAGCTCCCTCCAGATAACGGCCTCTGCTGTTATTGAGCCCGCCGGCCCGGGCCTGCCCGGCTAATAAACGCTTATCAACGCCCTTATTATCACACCCTTAACATCGCTTTAATGTCTTGCTCTTGAACAAAACATATTTAATCGCATTTTTTGCCGACACAGCAGAGAGAACTTTTTAAAATTTTATTAAAACTGACGCGACGCCGCGCCGGTGTAATTTTGTCGCCGTAACATTTCAACCCCTACAAAGAGTTGCGAGTTATTATGAAACACGTTTATAGTGTACCAGTCCCGTTCAAATCGTTGCACGATATTAACTTTTCATATAATTATCGTTGATAAAAAAATATTATTAAATAAATACTTAGCTGATTCCGAAGTCCCGCAGCGACGAAAGGCGTCCTTCCCCCTTGTAAGCCTTTCCGTGGCCTCGACCAGCAACCGACTTGATCTTTTAAGCCCAAGTTTACTGCAGCCTCGCGACACTAAATTATAATATAACATGTCATAAATTTCAGAAACTATCCGTAGTTGACGCTGTAGTCTTAAGGATCTTTACGAAAGCTTTATTAAGCACGATATTGGAATATCTTAAGTCTTATCAATATCAATGTGATCCGAAGTAAGTTAAAGTATTAATTATTATTTATCGTAAATACACGGGAGTCATCATCATCACCATCGATTAGATATCCTCAGCCGGACACTGACCTCCTCAATTGGTGAATTTTCCTCGACTATAAAACAGTCATTAAAATGATAACTAACAAATATTTATACCTATATTGGTAATAAACTCGTATACAAATTATAACCATATGGTTTAAATATGAAAAAAATAAGTTCTATATAGAGAACTTAAATAAGGACATAATGCGTACACGTATTTTTATAAAAGAGACGATTCACCAGATGCTTAGTGATACATTAGGACAGTGAGTACCTTTAGCCACTTTATTTGCTGATATATTACTGTTATAAATAATAATGCTATTTAAAATCAGTTAAAAAAATGTAACACGTAAGTAGCAATATATTAGCGAATTATAAAACTCAGGTGCATTCGTTGGATTTGTCAAGTGTTCTTTTGAACAAATCTCCCCTATGTTTGAACTCAAAATTAAGAGTCTGGAGGCAAACAGTATCGTTACAACGGGAAAAAAAATGTAAAAAGGGTGTCGGTGGCGAAGTGGCTGCTCTCCCGTAATATCACAAGCAGCGGCGAAAGAATGAAATTGAATATTAAATGAAATAATTTATGCCATATTTATAATTTTGCAAATGAACAAGTCCCACCTTAATGAAAACGTTGAATCAATTTTTTACATCTTTAGACAGACGAAATGTTATGCTTTTAATAATACGAAGCCGTGAAGCAAAATATGTTTATTATTATTATTTTTTATTTGTTATAAACATTTCTTTTTATTTTGTACACTATCTAAAATAAATTAATAGCAATCTACAGCCAAGAAATTTACAAATACACAATTTAAGTGATGGATTATTATTAAGAATCTTCCACAAAAGAATGTTTTAATAATATACAACAAATACTTCGTAATCCATTATAAAATGTTAATAACTTAAAGGGTTTTAAAGGCATGGTAAAAAAATATATAGGAGTAGATTTTTGACAGAGCTTTTAGTCAAGGGCTTAGTACATGTTCTAATTAAATCAATTCTTTAGATGAAGTTACTTATAATGAAAGGTGGGAAGTAATTGATTGTAAAAGATAAATTACCTGATAAAGATGATAATCACGAGCGCCGGATAGTGCGGTAGTGGTGTGTCGGTGAGCTGCGTTTGTAGGTACGTTTCCGCAAGTTGTGGTAAGGCTGTGTGCACATTAGCGGGTTGAGAGGCCGTAAATCATGAGGGATCACGGGCTGGCTATCAGTGACGCAGACCGGCGTCAAATGTAAGCAATTACATATCACACCAACCACGTTCGCTTGCCACTGTACAGCTGTAATATTTACAATTTAAAATATACATGTGTTATACGCAAAATTTCGTCATGAAGTTAATGTATGCATTTTATTATAACTACTTTAAATATAAATTTACAAAAACGATCTTTATTTTTTAACAAAATGAGGTGACCAGCAGGACGGTAAGTGATACACCTGACTATAATAATATGGCGCTAGTTAGGATGATAAGCCTAGCACCACATTGTACTCATCACCTCGAGATATTACACGTTTAGCATTTAGTTAAAGCTGTGATAGCCGAGTGGTTATGCACCTCGGCCTCCGAATCGGGGGTCGCGGGTTCGAATCCAGGCGCACACCAATGACTTTCCGAGTAACGTGCGGTTTAAGAAATTAAATATCACTGGCATTCCCAAGGAGGGTTAGCGACAGGCAGGCGGACGACTGCAAGCATTGCCCAATACCTTAGCAGTGTGTTTAGCACAGATGATGATTGACACACTGAGCCAACCCCAAAAAATTATTGGGAAAAAGAGCGAGACTAAAAAAAATATAGTCTCGTCATAATAATTTTACTAGCTAAAGCGTTTGAGATCACGATAAAGTTTATGTAATACTGTTTACAACAGGCACAGCTGCGTTAATACCTAGACTAGACCAGGTTGATGACTAAGCAGCTTTGAGACCTGTAACAAATATTGCAGACAAACTTATTCATTTCCTTGTAATCTTTGTACTTTCAATGGACATAAATGATAGAAGATTGAATAGAGAGAAATGAATTTGTTATATACAAAGTTGTGTGTTCCAATCCTAGAATGGATAATACAAGAATTAAACATATTAGGTAAAGAATGTATATGTATAAATATATATGATATTCTGTTCTTAAAAACTGGGTACTTTTAAAACTACAGACATTTTGAAATCATGTAATTCTTCTTTTAACATTATTTGTTTTTATTTAATACTGTTGGTTTATAGGAGTTTCGTGCTATTGCTAATAAAATTTCAGTAAAATCCATGTTTTAACATTTAAAAAAAAACGATCTTGTGTATACATTATTACGGCATGTCCCTCGTTTTTTATCCGTATCGTGTATTTTCACATACTATAAAAAATATTGTTAAACACATCAACGGTATTTGCTTAGCACTCTCGCATTTTATAAAACATTACTATAAAAGAGATAGAAAAGTGGAAACGCAACAGTGAGCAGGTAAAGGTGGTGGGCGGCGCAGGGGATGAGGAATCTTCGTTAAGGTTTAATTAAATCGTCCTCGGCGGCCTCTCGCGCTTTAATTCCACCGTTATTAACGCTGTTAAAAACTGAGTGGCGAAATAGAGAGTGCAGTAGAGTTGCTACAGGTTATAACATAATGAATTTTCTCTTTATTGACGTCCTAGCCAATGTTATACTTTTTTAAAAACTAAAGTATTGTTAAATAAAAGGCATACCTACAAATGAAACATCGAACCTACATAAAATATCCAATTTGTTGATCGCTGAAGATTAAAAATATAACCGCCAAGTATGATTTTTAATGAATATATCTTGTCAATGAGCATGGCTAGTACGGCAACACTCCCCAAAAGGTGAGTAGATCTATGTTCTGTAATAGAAATGTATATGCAAAGATTATAAATGAATGCAAATCTAAAAATATAAAGTGTAGTTAAAATAATACTACTCCGGCTACTCCATGAATTCTACAGTTGTGGCAAGTGCGAGTGGCCACGGCGTTTCCGCACAGAAACATTCACGATAAGACGCCGCTCGCCGAGCCTTAGCTGATTCTCAACAAACAGTTTGGATTTTAATATTACATTCAAGTGTTGTTCTAAAAGATGTCCCCCGGCTAAGTACTAATTTGTCTAAACTTAAAACGATTTAAACGAATTTACATTGCTGTTGGAGTTTCATTAATTTTGTTGACATCTTTTCCCCGTCGCTAACAGTTGCCGTTGATGCGTTATTCTTGATTTTTAGTTGAAATAAAATTTCTTAGCAAGGAAACACTAAAAAAAGATGATTAACTCATTGTATACAAAAATCGGCATTAAAATCGCGACTATGATAAAACCTCATTATAGGCATTTTGAACAGCGCTAGCGCTACTGGTAGTAACAAACAAAAATAAATGATAGCGAACTAAAAATTTTTATATTTTTTATTATTTATTTATATAAAAACGTTAAAATTAGTTATATGTGTTGTTACGAAATAATTATAATCAAAATTAGCAGTCTCGGCGAACTTTGTTTCGCCTAACAGTCAATGAATGAGCAGATTAGTAATTTTCAAATTAATACAAAATTAAACCATTTGTTTATTATATGAGTACAATAAAATACATGGTATTTATAGATCTTTATTATTTGATCATATATCCTATTATTAATACTTATTATTCTATTTCCGACGAACACAAAACTAAAAGGGCAAAAATCATGATAATCGGTTCAGCCGTTCTCGAGTTATAAGTGTTGTAACAACTTCTTTTTATGTACATAGAGACATAGATACTCTTTGCTATTTGAATGATGCACTCACAACAAAACGTCAAAAATATTTCTTTAATTATAGCTCGAAAACGGTCCAAAACATAAAAATCATGATGACTGGTTCGGCCGTTCTCGAGTTATAAGTCTTGTAATTAACACGATTTTTTATACATGTATATGTTTATTATAAATCTATATTTATTGCTATGATACTAACGTCACTCAATTGTTTTGGCTTCCCGGAACCCCTCCACTGACATTTTATGCTTTGGTATTAAAGTTCAAATTGACTTTAAAATATTATTACGAATCTTTTGTAAAGGATTATAAAAAAGTGTAGTTTTTAGACTATTTCAAGCAATTTTTTATACCCTATAGCTTATTCTCAACGTAGACAAACCTAAAGACACGAAAATCATGAAAATCGGTTCAGCTGTTCTCGAGTTATAAGTGTTGTAACTAACACGACTTTCTTGTATATATAGATTAAAAATAAAAAGAAAACAAACGCATCTTTACTGTGCCTTTCTTTTCATAATAAATGACGTTTCGAAACACTTGGTTTATTGCTTAACAAGAATCTTATGAGAAACTTATGTAAAAAATTAAACGAAAGTATATTGTAGAAAAAAATTACATTTTATTAAATGTTATGATCTTTGGGTACAAACTATAGTTAAAAATCACACAACATCTGACGTTTGTTCTTTATTAAAGCATTTAATGCATTTTTTTGCATTATGCAAATTGATGTCCTAGCCACTCGCGAGCAGACGAAATTTTGACAACGCGGTAATAATACCTTGCAACTCTCACGGATCTAAGCATTGTAATAGTTAATTGTGAATACTAAACAGTATATAGATATTCTGAGAATGTCCAGCAATAGACGTCGTTAGTTAAAGATGGTGATAATTATATATTTCAACGAATTGATCATGTAAATAAACATTTTTGAACACAACAGATCAAACGTCAAAATCATAGTGTGCATTTTTTACACAAAATCAAATTAAATATTAATTAATCAACATGGGCAATGGCCAGCGTACTATCACGATTAATTTACTGCTCCGTTTAGAGTAGATTTAGTAACAATTTTTCACATAAATCATATCGTATCCATTCCAGAAAAACAAAGAATAAAGTCTGCTGTACATACCTGTTTGTTATACATATAACGTTGATAGGGTATTTTGTATGCATTATTTAAACATAAAATTATTATTTTATAACTTATTTTATAATAAAAAATTAAATACATCGTTGCTACGCCATCTATTGACTTGAAGAGGTAAAATGACATTTATTTTTCTAGATGCCATCCTTGGAAACCATTTATGTCAGTGACAAACAGGAACATAGATTAAAAAAATTTTGTTTGTGCAATTATGTCTGTGAATAAATGTTTGATTGTAGTAAAAATTAAAATGCCAAAGAATGTTATATCTCATATTGTTAAATATCTATGAAGACATAATCAATAAACTTTGATTACAGCTTGGCAAAAAAAGCCCTGTAATTAATAAATAGCTTTCATTCTTTCGTGTACCTCTTTAAATGAACCTACAAAAGTTTTGATATTTTCAGTGCAATGCTATTTTGACAAATAATATTCACATTAAATAAAATTAGGTAGTTTGTATGTACAATTTTCGCTAGCTATAATTGTTATTCAAACATTTGTGAGAGAATTTTTTTATTAATTAATTTAATTAAACAAATAACAAAACTAAAATTATTACATAACACTTATTCCAATATTCTACATAAAAAACTCTTCATTTATTTATTGATTTACGAATGCTTGTAGTGGTACCAATGTTTTTACAAAATACATACTTAATATGAAATTATAACCTAACAAGACAAGTATAGGTAAATACAGCATGCAACAAATTAAAATACTAAGAATTTTGAAAAACTTCATTCACTGCTTGACTCACGCCTTCGCTAATCATCTGCCTGACATTGAATGTCACTCTCACCACTTTTTGCTTATTCTGTAGATGTCATACCAAGTATTTCTTCTATTAAAATCTTCTATTTTCAAGACATGTTGTCATGATTTTTTCTAGTCCTCATCAGATACTTCTTCAAATGCTTGCTACCCACTGCTTTACAAAAAATACATGCAATACAAAAAAATTAAATCTTTGAAGGAAAAATATGAAAATTTTTCTATACTTCATTCAGTAGTAAATAATGTAGGTTCAAGATGTACAAATGTAATTGATTTACAAAAGAATTCATACGGTTATTTCAACAAAGTTATAATTAATCATTACCTGTTTTATTTATCACCTTATCACATTTATATAATTAGTCTTTCATTAACTTTATAATAATAATAAATAATACATTCTAAGACAAGAAAATAAATGTTTAATAAACACTTTCAAAAACCTTGAAATTTTTTTGTTTCTTTGTAACAATTTTTATTTTACAGATGAGTGTTTGTTGATTAGCATAAGTAGGTATGTCTTCTTTGCTGTTTCTTCAAATAACATTCTTTCTTACTGTATTGACCCAAAGATAGGAGTTTTATTAAGAAACATAGGATAAAATATGTTATCCAACAAGATACTCAATGGCTCAGAAAAATTTGGAATGAAATATTTAACAATCAACTTTGTGAAATTAATTCTGTTAATTTCTGTATGCTATTCATCATTTCTCCATTGAAAATTAAGTATAAACACAGTGTGTAATATAAAATTAAAGCAGTGATACCTGAGTGGTTAGGGGCCTCGGCCTCCAATTCGGAGGTTGCAGGTATGAGCCTGGCCACACAGGTGACTTTTTCTGAGTTGTGTGCATTCTAAGAAATCAAATATCTCTGACCTTCTGAAGGAGGATTAGAGTCAGGCAGGCAGCCGACTGTAAAACAATTGCCGAAAATCTTAGCAGTAAGTCTATTACAAATGAGTACTGACTGACACACTACACCAACCCCAAAATAATTTGTGAAAATGGGCAAAATAATGATAATGAATATACAATTAGATATAAAAAGTTAACACTACCTGCATTTTTAAATAAGTATCTGTGAAAAAAAAAAAGTATGGAAGTTTATAATACATTGATAGTTAACTTCGAACTAGATACCTTTTGGTATTAGAAATACAATATTCTATTGAAAATAAATAATATAGCATCCAGTAAATTCAATTTCATTCCATATCATTTGGAAGAATATTTTAAAGAATATTCTATAGTATGATGATATCTAAGTCTTCTAAATAACTTTTCATGTGTTGCTCCAACTAGTGATTATTGGACTCCAGTTCTGCGAATCCCTTTTTATTGGATCATGCACTAGGTAGATCAGTTACATGTCACTGTTCATGTTGTTTAGCCATGATTACTATGAGCGATCTTTCTCTTTTCGGCTAGTGTTCCCATTATTTCTATCTATGGAAAGCAGTATGTGGCATTTCGGCTTTATGTCCTAGATATCCCGTTTAGCGCTTTTTAATAGATAAGAAAAGTTCAAGTATTGCTTTCCCTCGCCGCTAAATTCTTTCATTAGTCTCTGAGCGGTTCTTGAGTATTTAATGTATTCTACATTACAAAAGCATCAATCTGCTTTGCCTTGCAGCCATAAGGAAGTATGCGCTATGATGACTGGCTTAAGTCTACCTTTGTCAATATCTTCAATACATAATTCGAAAAAATCACAATATTTCAGCCATTACTGCAGTTTTTTCTTAATAGTCTTTGAGATTCTGATTCTTGAGATCTGTCCAACATATATAATTTTTATATAACGTATGAAGTGGAGAGAAGCCGTGATAGCCATGTGGTTTGAGACCTCGGCCTCCGATTCGGAGGTTGCGGGATCGAATCCGGCGCGCACCGATGGCTTTTCAGAGTTATGTGCGCTTTAAGAAATTAAATATCACTGGCTTTATCCG